>JAOVVI020008027.1:268-14469 GCA_028571085.2 Nepenthes alata
TTCTTCAAATTTTTTTTTTTTATTTAATTTTTTATAATTTTTTTATTGTTTTTTTTAAACCCCCCCCCCCCCCAAAAAAAAAAAAAACTAATCATGATAGCACCGAAAAAAAAAAAACTAATTATTATTTGGCACATTCGACTCAAGCTTCCGAAGTAGTCTCTTTCTTTACTTTTTGATCCTTTCATTCTTGCTTGATGCTTTTGGCTGCCTGACTTTCGCCATCTAGAGTTCAGTATTCCACTGCTTTGCCTAGAAGCATCATCCTTGTATTGCTCTCCCAATTTCGCAGGCTTATTGATTAATGCTTACCAAAAGCGCTTTAAAGTTTCCAGCCACCTAGCCTTGTTATCTGAAAAAAGCTTCATAGTCTTCTCTTCATTTGTAACAAAGGACAAGCCCAAAAAATTACAAATCCTATCATTTTTTGCAACATTGTCTGAAACCTTTTTTTGTACTTTTAGATGGTTATCATCCTACTTATACAAAATCACTTTTAATTTTTTGCTGCACCCAGATTAAGATCTGCAAAACTCAAACAATCGTTAGAATCCCTAACATTCTGGGCAATAGAGCAGACTCTATCCCTAGTACCAGTTTCAAAGGGTAAACAATTTGTTGGTCGTACTAATTTGTTTAAACTAATTTTGAAGGTTCTCAATCAAAAGGCCCATTGTAAACAACGGAATTACCCGTATCAAAACTACTGTAGTCCACATTGCTCATCCCCATCGTTATGAACAGATATCACACTCCTTGGAACAGGTAGGAGTGGTAGCTTCAGCGTCCACTTTGGACAATTCTGTGCTCAGAAACAGATTTATGAAGCCCATAATGACCTTTATCGCAAAAGTTCTTAACTTCCTTTGCTAGAAGTAGTAGACAGGAAGGAGACATATTCGGATTCCCAGGATTGAAATCACTAAAAGTGACCGGAACAAATGAAATTGCACTGTAGAATGGGAATCCTTTGAAACTCTATCTACCGATTGTGAAGAACCAAGAGTAAAGAAGTGGCCTTACACAAGAACATTCATTAATTGAAAGCCATTCTAATGAGCTAGCCCAAACTACAGAAAACATTAACCAAACTTCCTGTATGAGCCAAACAACCCTAATCATGCGTGACCTAGACCCTCAATGCCAGTCTCTTGTGGCAATGATGCTTGAAATCCATGTATGATGTTAGATATGTGGTGGTAAATGAAATCCATATGCTTGACATTATCTTGAAGAACAAGAGACAGCGGGAAGCATTTATTGTAATTTATGTGAGAGAATTAGGCCGTGTCATAAACTTGAGTTGCTCATGAATGTTGCATCTTGTCACATATGATTGAGGAATATAAAGGTTATGTATCATGCAGACATCCCACCTGGACATAGGACACCCACATCTACTACTTAAGTGTACATAGATATGTATGTCATGCAAATAATTGTCTAGGGGATTTTAGATAGTTCTAGGATAGTTTAGAAATTATTGAAAAGGAATGAGACATTTACTTACTCTAAAATATTCTTGAGGAAAAATTTATAGAGAATACTCTAAAAGGTAAATCCTAGCCAAACTATAGGAAAATAATCCTAGTCATTGGTCTTGGAGGTGACATTCTTATATAAAGAAATAAACTCCTTTCAATTAGGAATCTTAGGGGAGGCTCAGAGCAAGCAAGCAACCAAAGCTATGCCACAGATATGAAGCTAAGGAATAGTGTGTAACTAAGAGGGTGGCTAATCTTAAAGAGCTATAGTGGTAAGCTTTTGGAGAGAGCTTACAAGAGCGAGTGTTCAGTGCTCCATATTCTTGTATTCGATCTTAAATAGTGAAGAATGTTTCTTCGTAAGTCTCAATGTCTTTACACTCTTTGGGTGGGAACATCGGTAAATGAGTTGTTTACATTACACGGGATGTGTTAGGCATGTGTTGTGTGGGTGGCCCACAGAAAGCGTCATCCATGACAGTCTGTTTACAATAAAAGCTATTTTCAAGTTTATTTACTTTGTTAAACAAGCCAAGCATATGCCTAAGCTTGAATTTTATGCTGATTGGTATACAAGACCAATTAAAGCATTGGTGTCTTGGCTTGTGACTCGTGAGACTCTTCGTTGTAGTAAAATATAATTGGGAAATGGAAAATCATCCTAAAAAAGGGCTTGCCGGGAGGCTTATGAGAGCATGCTTGCCCTATGTCAAGCGCTTTTATTTTTTATTTTTTATACTTTAAAGGCAACTGTAATTCAGAGATTAAGTAATATTAGAGCTTTATATTTGTTAGTTTTTTTTTTTTGTTAAGTTAGTGAGGCTCCTTTATGCTCAAGTTACTGTGAGAGTTTGAAGAACTGACCTTAAGTCGGGTAGTTTAACTTGAGATAAATGTCACGGGACAACACTTTCTCTTCTTCACTCGTGCTATAGTTGCCTAACTCACCCCCACATGATGTAGGTAAGTTAGCTTTCATCAATTTTTCTACCCTAAATGTGTAGAGAGACAACTTTTGGAAGAAACACTCTTCACTATAAAAGATTTTGAATGCAAAGGTTATAGAGCACTTCCCCAGCACAGACACACGACCATACCGCTAGAGCTCTTTGAGATTATCCACTTTCTTGGTTTCCCTTACAACACTCTTGGCTTATCCCCATGCAAAGAGAGGTCACTCCTTTTATAGGAGTATCACCTCCTTAACTAGTGGTTAAAATTTATTCTCCATCATCCACTATGGATGACTAGGATTTATGTTATAGAATATTTTCTATAAATATCCCTCCAAAAAATACTTAAGAAGTGTTGTACTTTCCACTCATGGACATTCTAAAATAAAGTATATGTTTTCTTCATTTTCCCATTTTTTAATTCTCTAGGCCATCTAGATCCACTTAGATAATTCACCACCCTATATTTACATCATTGTACAACTAAGTTTTACATGTGAACATCCTATGCCTTTGTGGCTCATGACATCTATGTTCCTTGGCAGCCCATAACATAATGATTCTACTTGGCTCAGGCACAAGCCAAAGCATCTCCTCTCGCGAGAGTAATTTGCCAAGGGTCTAGAAAGAGAGCAATGGTTGTAAAGAGACATGGATGGAAGTAGTGAGAAAGTCATGCTAGGATTCAAAATCTAAATTTGCAGCTCTGATGCTTTGGAAGAGTTTTTTTCCTTGTGGAGTTGTACTTCCTTGGGAACCATATATCCGAGATTTGCCTTTTGCTCTTAGATGTTGATACCAGATTAGAAATCTTGCTTCTAGTCTCCATAGTGGTTGAAGTGCAAAGATGTAGATATGACTCTCCCTAACACTAGGTTTGGGGGAGTGGGAGACAAAAGAAAGGAAGAGGAAAGAAAAGGCATTAGATTTGTTTGCTTTGATCTTGTAGAAAAGGGAAAGTTCTTATAAGGAGGGGATTCCCTTGATGTTTTTGTCCAAATCATCCCAAGTTAGGGAGGATAGCAAAGTGAACAAGGTAAAAATAACCCTCTATTTATTTGACAAAAAAATATCATTTGAAGCATCTAAAAATAGTTACAAGATTACAAGATGAGGTGAGCCGTGTAATTGTGAAGTCGCTTTATTTTGACACAGAGATCATATGTTTAAATTGTAGAAACAATATTTACGCAGTGTAGGGGTAAGAATGCATATATCTAACCCTTCTTGACCACACAATGCAGGAACTTGTTCATTGGACCACTCTTTTCTTTAGATTAAAAAAATAAGGGTCTATATGTAATCTTTGGTATATTTCCACTCTATTTCTCTCTCAATCCACAAGGGAAAATTGGTTTGTTCCATCTCTCTCCATCTCTCTTAAATCTATTACTTTCAATTATTTTCCATAATTAAGCAAATGTGGCGTAAGTTGTTGAGAATGATGGTTTTTTTTATTATTGTTGTTTGTGGATAATAATGTTAAAAAGAGAAGTATTCTTTTCCATTGTTCCATTTTTTTAAATGATGGGTTTTTTTTCATGCTTTGGATTTAATCTGTATATTGATTGTGTACAAGCCAGTCCATTTGTTGTTGCTACGGTATTGTTGAAGTCATCACATTCTTTCAGTACCCTTTCACAGAAATAGGATGATCAGCAGCTTAATTTTCTGCCTTCTGTTTCTTTAGGTTCAATAAAAACATCATGGCTGACCCTGGTTATGTGGACATATATCCGGCAACACGTATCCCCAAATGTCTGCATCATCTTGTTAAGCCTATATCTCTTCCTGCATCTGGATCATCACAAATGAGGTCAAGAGAAGGCGTGGAAAAAAAAGGATGTCGATTAGCTACAGATCCAGGAAGTCTATCTTCTATTCTACAATGGGCATCAGATGCTGAGGTTGGGTTTATCTCTAATTTATTTCCTTTTGGTGATAATGCTATGATTGGACATCTATTCATGATTTGATAGCATTAAGGATGACCTTGATCAAACCATCTCAGATCTGCCCTTCATTGTGTCTATAGAGTAGTAAAATACTCTTGTTAATATTGTATGTCTGGTTGACAGTTCACTGATGTTCTTTAGTCTGTTATGCTTGCTCCTGGTGCCATGGTCAAATTGTCATTATCTGTCTAACAGTTTTAGATTTTTTTTTGCTTTTCTGTGTTAAAAAATGGGTAATTGATAGAGTGAAGTGGAGACTATAGGTGCTACTCTCAATTTGTCAATTTTTTGGGCAGTGTTCCCTTCTTATTTAATCTTTTACCACTCATCAAACTTAGCATCCTTGTTTGCTCTCCGCTTTTTGTGTATGTTCTTTCTTAATTGTCTAACATTCAAATCATTGAACTATAGCTGGTCTTGTTTTGATCCTGTGAAATTTCCCTTCTAGTTTTAGACATTTTTGTATCACTCAACATGGAAAATGCAGTTCTCCATTTAAACAACCTGTTTAGTTATTTGTATTTCTTCTATATCCGCATTGCATCTATTGATTGAACGGGAAATCTCTGGCCTTTGTCAAGTGATAGCGATCTGAATATAGTAAATTTAGTTCTACCATGTATTCAATATTCATAATCAGCTTTAAAATTGTGGAAAGAAAGAATTCACTGATTATTTGTTGTTTCCATTAAAGAAATGTCCTGATGTAATGAGACCCAACAAAGTATGCAGTGAAAGCTGAATTCCAGGTTTTGCGAGCCACTGAGCTATGAAAAAATATGATCAATGGATTTACAACGAGCTAAGCACTGATTTGCCAAGAATTACTCTTTGCATTGTCGATTAGAGTGTGAGATTTCTACACCAAGCTGCTTTCCCACCAAAAAGAAGCATTTGTAGATATTCAGACTTCCTGGAAACTGAAAAGAATTATCCCTTCATTACAAAATAAAGGAGGATACAGTGAAAATTCTCAAATTTCCCAACTTTCATCTTACCAAGATTTTTGTTTGTGACAGCTGATAATAGGGCACAAGCTCTAATGTTGTGGGTTTGGGAGCCATTGTGGTTACTGTTTTGGTATTGCTTATGAAAGGACTGCTTGCAGAAAAGTTATGCAGCAGAAACTGCAAAAAAGTTTCATTTTCAAGCTTTCTGATGAGTCATGTTGAATTTGGCACCTGAATTTTGTGAAGTGAAATTGGATTGTTTTTGTGGCATAAGGAGCATACTTTTTTAACAGTGCCATTTGCATCTGAACGTTTTTTTTTGTTTTTAAACTTTGCAGATTAGGAGGATGGCCTATGCCAAAGGCAATTCTGTTCCACATGCAAATCTTGGTGTTCTTGATAAGCTTATGGCTGCTCGTCATGAACTTGCTCAGGTTATTGATCGTCAATAATTGCTTATAGTCTTATACTTCTAATGAGCTATTGTTAGTTGTTATTGTTAAAGTGTTTAGTTTTTAAGTACTTAAATTCTCCACGGGTTCTATTGGAGACTTGGAAGGGCTATTTTGATAGTCAATTATGCTTGGCTGCTTTCCATTTGGTGTCCTCCATCAGCAATGTGATTGAGCTTCCATTGAAGCTTGATGTATTGCCTTCCCAGGACATACCTTCTCTGTCAGTGGTAGTGATTCTTTTTTCAACTTGAATCTGTAATATATTACGATATTTGCAAAGATGAAGTCCTTATTTGTTAATGTGATAAGCATAGTATCTCTGGACAGCCATTGAAGTGGTATAGCATCTATAGGATAGGACGAAAGCTGAATCTGTATTGTTCTTTTTCATGTTCAACTAGAGGGTGACTGTATCCTTCAAAAGTAACCAAGGTTTTTTGGTGCATATATTCAAAATTTGGATAAGAGTAGATGGTTCTTTGAGACCATTACTGTGAAGTTCCAGTCTTGGAAGGGGACTTTGGTTTGCTTGTCTGGTGTCCTCTGGCCTGGAACTTGCTATAGCGGGAACCTTGGTGAGTAGGTGTTTCTGCATTTTTAATGGACTTGCAGGTAGCAAAGCGGTAGAACTTTTAAGCTCCATGTGCTGTTTGTGCTGATTTGGAAGTTCTGATTGGGGAGGAAGTGCAGAGTCTTTAGATATAATTTGAACTTCTGATTTTAATTTTGAAGAGCATTGTATTTGTTCTATTTTTGGATCCTTCATCTATTACTCAGAATATATATTTTTGTCATGTTAGGTTGATTCTCTCTCTTTTATCTCTTTCTGTTCACATCTAAGGATATTTTGTCCTCCTAGGTTATGTTCTCTCTCATTTGTATTTTGAAAGTTCCTTGAGTTACTTTTAGACCGCTAAAAGTCAGGGCTAGAAGAAAATTAGGCATCAAAGTTTGTTTAAGGACAAATTGGCCACTGGACTAAGAATAAGGAATATACCAACCCAAACGAAACAAGCCAAGTTTTTTCCCACTAGTGGGGTTAGTTACATAAATTTTTCGCCTATGGGCCATGTCCTCTATTAACTCTAGACATGCTACATCATGTTTGATGGTTTCATTTAAATTCTTCCTTAGCCTTCCTTTCCCTTTTCTATACAAAGCCTCTTCCAAGCTTTCACATCTACTAACAGAGGCATTCAGTGTTTTTTTTTATGTGACCAAATAACTAAAAGGTGCCTCTTGGATTTTGCCTGTTATTGTCCTACTTCAACCTTCTTCAAATTTTGTTTTCCTTGTATGACCATACTTCTATCTCAACATCTTCATAGATGCCATTATTATTTTTTTAACATGTTGGTACTTAATCGCCCAACACTTTGATTCATATAGCATGGCCTGCCTAATAGCAACCATATAGTCCTTTCTTTAAAGTTTGACCACTAATTCTCCAATCCTATAAGATCCTTATAGCACTTTCCATTTTATCCAATATGTTTTTTAACATGTGTACAATCCTCATTTTTCACTATTGTTTTAAATCATTGACCAAAGATATTTGAATAATTTTTGGTAGGTTTTCTATCCTAATCATGGATGAAAGTATCAGTATCGGTATTAGTCGTGATCATATTAATATCAGACATATCAGACAATATATATCAGTATTTGATATATTGAATAAAAAAATTTTGAAAATTGTAAACTGATTAGGCCCTATCAGCTGACACAGTTGGCCCAAAATCAGCTGATACATTGGATGTATCAGCCGATACAGAAATATATCGCAATATCAAAAAATATCGGTACCAAAGGGCCCCCATGTTAATACATATTGGCTGATATATATTATATCGGCTGATATTTTCATCTATGATCCTAATCCTTTCCTTTCTACTAATACTTATCTATTGTTACCATGGATGAAAATATTGATATTGGTATTGGTCGTAATTGTATAGATATCAGATATATCAAATATTACATATCAATATCAGATATATCGAAAGGAATTTTTTTTTAGAATTGTAATATAATAGACAAATATTGACTAATATATTGAATTATCTTATGATATGCCTATGATTCAGGTGATTTGGATTTACCTCAGAGTCACTAAGTGCCGCTAGCATTTTAGTAGTCTCCCCACCTCTTAAAAAGATTCTAGAAGAGTTCTTCCGTCTCTCATATCATCATCTGTTGGAAATACTTACTCCTCGCCATTCTCGATACATTTCACCCGGTATAAGTTTTTTCGTTCTCCTATCTCTTCTTTTGCTAGTCTAAACACACAAAAATCTCTTTGTCACTTCCTTGAGATCCCTAATTCCTTCTTTTAGGATCTTTTCTAAAGTCCAAAGAGATTTGTCACCTTTAAGTTCCACGGACACCATCTTGTTCTTACTCGATTGTATTCTATTTTTTCATATTCTTTTTCCATTTTTAAGATGCAAATTTATTCAATTTTTAAGTTTAATCTTTTTTCTGAAGGGTTGAGGAGAGAGAGATACAGTAAATGAAATGGTATTGTGTAGTCATGTATTTTGGGAATAGCCATACAAGTAGTATAATAAAGCACTCTTTTTTTCATTGATGAAAAAGGTCCTTATGAGTCTTCGATGTGCCACTCTTATAGCCATCAAAAACTCATTCCTTGTTTTGAAAAGCATGTTGGCCACCTTAAGTCCTTAAGACACATTTAACTCCAAATTATCCTCTCCCCCATTTCTTTCCCCATAGCTTCCATGTATGTGTATGCACATTTGCATCATGTTTGACATTACCATTCAGATCCCCATCTATAAAGGTCAACTCTCTCTATGGATCATTTGGATCCTAAGAAACACGGACATACTCTTGACGTGCCCCAACAAATGTCTAAGCTTTTTTTTTTAAATTTTATACTAAATCCCAATATGCTCCATAACATTCGGATACATTTTAGACACCCTTGGAACACATTTTCATTCATAGCAATCTTCGTTTGCTTTCTAGAAAAAGTTCACATTACTCCAAAGGGGAGAGTAAGATGTGAGATATTTGTGAATAGGCATCTAATTTACTCGGGAATGTTGGGGAGTTAGAAATTGTGCATCTCTTATTGGATGAGTCGGAGGTAGAGTGTATTGTTTTTTAATGATGATGGTGATGCAATTAGAGACAATGAAAAAACTGATGTAGATGTTGAAACTTGAAAGTGGCATACTTTTATATTAGGTTGTCATTGATATTTGATACTTATCCTTTGGATAGGAGTTTTTGCTTATATTCAATATCTTTTGTAAATTACAAAGTACAATATCATAAAATTAAAATGTAGATATTAATTGATATGTAAAAGAAATTTCTACTATATTAAGTTTTTACTTAGTTTATTAAGCTATATAATTATTATTTTTCTACTATAATAGCTTGTTGAAGATATTATAGTATAATTTCTTTATATTAGTTCTATTACAAACTACTTTTTCTATGAATTTTTTGAGTGAGAAAACAAGAAATATATATTTTATTACTAATTTAGTATAAAATAGTATTATTTATCAATTAGAAAATTAGTAAACTATAATTTAATTAACGTTTTCCTAGTATGTTGCGTCTTTATTTTTTTAAAAAATGTATTGACGTGTTAGTGTTGTGTCGTATCCATGTTTTGTGTTAGCATTCATACTTCTTATCTTGGGTCCCCTCATCCAATTCCTCCCAATTTTTTTCTTCCAATTGTTTGCCTAGCCCCATATAGGAATGCATATGCACTAATCATTTTTAGTGCTTCTTCCCTTAGTACTCTCTTAATTTCTATAATTCTATCCATGCTGCTCTTCATACTCACTACATTTTCTTTGTACTCATTTTCTGCATTCATGCCAACTCGACTTGTAGCTATATCCTTCCCATAGCACTATAATTTGTAGCCGGTCCTTTGCTTCATCCTCCACCTACTTCTTCTCTTGAAGGTGTGATGTATTGATCCTCCTCCTAATCATAGTATGTATCATGTAGGACCAAGTCCTAATGCATTGGGACAAACCCAGCCCCAACACAAGCAGAAAAATCTATTCCACAAATTGAATAATAGCAAAATCACAAGAAAAATTTATGGAATGACATGCTAGTTATTAAAGTAACTTCCTAAATTATTGATCCTCCTCCTAATCATAGTATGTATCATGTAGGACCAAGTCCTAATGCACTGGGACAAACCCAGCCCCAACACAAGCAGAAAAATCTATTCCACAAATTGAATAATAGCGAAATCACAAGAAAAATTTATGGAATGACATGCTAGTTATTAAAGTAACTTCCTAAATTATGGGAACTTCTAAATATCTAAAAAATACTTCTAAACACTAAATTTGCTAACTTTCCTACAATTACCAAATGAGTTTAAAAATAAAAAACTTCTCTCCAACTTGAGCATGGTGTCATGGGATGACACTTTCTACTAGATTATCCATGCGGCACTTAGGGTCATTACTACTTTGGATTAACTAAGTAGGCCTAACCCTCATACTTAGACATAAGCTAAGTAACTCAGAAGCGAGACAAGAACACTAAGGAACAAACTCAACATTGCAAAGAAGAGTGTGAAAGAATGTAGAGATTGTATTGCTCAAGAACACTTTATTTGGTTAGTTACAAGTGAAGTCTCCTTGTCCTTTTATAGTGGAGCTTCTCTCATCCACTCTCCTAATTAATGGTCAAGATTATCTTACATGGATGGTTATGGTTGAGCTTCTTTAAAATTCTCTCTTTCTTCCTCATTCTAGAATATTTTTCTAGAATATTTAGATGTTTGTAAAAGAGTGACATCTCTATGCTCCTTTAGAGTTTTCTAGAATATTCTCTATTTTAGATGACTCAACTATTTACACTGATAAACCCACAATACTGTATAAGTCTGGAGCTATATAAATATACAGTTTGGGTACGGTTGTGGGTCTACCTCTAGGTTTGTGCTTGGGAATAGTCCGTCGATGACAATGGGCTCTCACAACACGTACTTGAACAGCCGGAAACAGAAGATTGAAATGGAAGAACAAAATAAATCACATTCACCTTTCTTTGTGTTTTCTCTTCTTCACCTTCATCTCGTGTATAACAGGGCATCTGTAAGACTGTAATGTGATTTTTTACTCCTTGTCAAAGAAATTGGTTATCCCATCAAGTGTACCTTCACATCCATCTGCTTTTGGTATTCAATGATTGCCACACGATTTCCCTGGTAATAACTTTGAATGTCCTTTTGGCTACAATGTTACACCTCAGGTTATCTGTAACCTGTATATCTAACTACTTGGGTGTGCTGATATTATGAACCGGTGAAGTCTGTCCTGAAAGACTTGTGTCAAAAAATAACATTCTATCAGCATCTCGGGTATGGGCTGTAATTGTGATCCACTGATTGAACTTGACGTCCTTTCAGCTCAAGCCGAATGCCTCTTGTAAATCTCCAATATTCCCAATAATGCTCTGAGCTTTATTCTCCTCAAAAGAACAATTGACCATCAGTTTTGGAAACTCTATAGTGTTGGCTTAAATCATAGACAGCCATAGACAAGTTGCAGAATTTGGATTGCAGGTGGTTCATGATCAATTGGAGTGACACATCTTGATGAACTCTGCATTGGTGGCTATTAAAAGAAATATCAAAATCATATTTTTCACTTTTAGATTATGTATATCAATTATTTCTCTTTTTCTCTCCCTCTTTTTTATTTTTATTTTTATGCGCAATCTTCTCTTTTGAAACTCTAGCATGCCCTGTTCTTAACACAAAATGGTAAATTGTAAAATGCTTGGAGTTTCAAAATTTAGAAATTGTTTGCATCTTTATGGTTTGTTTTAGTTGGTAATGACTTGTTATTTACTATTAAAAAGATGCATGTTGTTTGAATGTAAAGTGGCAACGGCCAAAGAGAAGAAGAAGGAAAGTTAGAGGAAAAGGAGGGATAACAGAAAAAACCTGAGGGGACAAGAGGGAGAGAACCAGACTGAGAGGAATGAAAATACTGAAGTCCAAAATCATTAACATTGGTATAATAAAGTGACTAAAGTGATTGGTATAGGTTCCTAAATAGACTTCAATTAGGAAACAAAAACCTCTAAGATGATTGTAAATATAAGTTCATAAAGATACAAAATATCAAATATAATAAAATCTTAATCTATCTAAGATAATGCCTAAAAATGTCATTACCTAGATATATGGTAAATACAATATCAAAATCATTCTCAAGAGAAAAAGTAAAATATGAAGATACTTACTCTTGATATTTTTGCTATACATATTCTCCATCAGATACAGACCTTACAATGGCAGATCTCTTGGTTCTGCTGGTGGTACATTTGCTTTTGTTTTATTTTTCAGGAGCCAGCCGTATTCTGATGAGCATCTGGGGAAGATATGTTTCATCATGCTCTTTTAGATGGCATAAAAAATTTAGTGAAGAGGGAAAAGTAAGCAAGAAAGGGTTCAAGTGTTCAAACCTAACATGAAGCTTTTGTTTCAGTGTAAATTACATGTCTATAACCAATGAGATTTGGGTATATAACATGCTGATACCCTGACACTCGGGAAATTACATGTACCTGGAGATTTCAAAGTTTGCTGCAATTGTTAATAAATTGACGTCGAGAAGAGACAATCTCGTTGCTTATTTAAAAATATCCTAGTTTGATGTATTTAAAAGAACCAAAATAATATAATCATAATTGAAAATGGATTGTACTTTTTCCATAGTCTGGCATCTAAAAGTTGTACTTCACGTAATCATTTTCTCCAATAGACAAATCAGAGCATGCCATGTTTTTATTTGGCAGACAATTTGCTTCAATTCAAAGTTTTTTTTTTTCCCAAATTGATACCTTCATAATCAACTTTCGAACCTTAAGGGACCGCTATGTAATTTCTTAAATATTAGGATGCCCACATGATGATTTGCTTCGTATATAAAGCCTTGAGATCCCACTTCCAATTATTAGTGGTGGGCTACGGGAATACTTCTTCACTCTGTCCTTTCTGGAGTGCAAAATTCCTACCAATCAAGCTGTCACAGTGTGGTGCCGCTAATGCCTGGCTCTGTACTTTGGTCATATGTTCAACTTCTTAGAGTTCACCTTCAACTTTGGTCATATGTTCAACTTCTTAGTGTATGTTCAAGAGGCTTGAAGAGTATACATCCCTCCTTGGTAAATTCCTTGCAATGAAACATGTATGATATGTAAGTTCCTTGCAATAAACCATATATAATATGGTATGTCTTTCTTTAATCTAGTTCTCATGGGCCAATGCAGATAATGGGGTGCAAATCTTATGCTGAATTTTCAGTGCACACAAACATGGCATCATCACCAGAGATTGTAACGGCCTTTTTGCTGGAGATGAGCAAGGTGGTTAGGCCAAAAGCTGATGAGGTACAATATTATAGGACTATTGTCTAGGAGTCACAATGAGTATTCTATATAGACTTCATTTTGTGTTGAGCTAGGATAATCCTACTCTCTGATTAAGCTTATCAGGTTCAAATGGTTGTAGATCTTTGTATTTCATGGTAAGATCAAATTTCATTTAGGTTTTATTTTTTTGGGGTTAAGTAAGCGGTTCAATTGCATGTCGAGAATTTGTTACTTTACTACCTCAGGCTTACATGGGGACCATTACAATAGACAAAATACACTGCACCCTAGACATGCCTCTGGGGACCTTAGACCAGTTCAAACCTTATTACAGGAACACGCTATATGAGTCTGACTTGAGGGGACTACCATAGTCCACGTATAAATGCTTCAATCTGTCACTATCTTTTTACACTTTCAGTTACACACTTAAAGAATGATGATATAACAATAATTAGAGATTCTACATCTGCTATTACCTATTATGGACTTCCTTGTTTGTCAGGAAAAGTTTCATATTCCTTCTTGTTTTTTTATCCATAAAATTTTTATATTTACTTTCTGATTGATTGAGTGAAAAATTCACATATTTCTTTTATTCCATGATTGCTAAACTGGGGTATTAAAACAGATTGCTGGCCTTGTTGCCCTAGCTTCTTTCAGCCCCCTCTCAATTTTATCCATCGCTGTTGCATATCATATCACACTGTTTTTTGCTGTCAAATAATTTTCTGATCTCTTACTTTTGTCTGTGCAGTAGTCAGTTATTCTGGTTAATGACCTCCAATTCACTGTTTTAACTTTAGTTTGAAGGTCACAATGAATGCTTACAATGCTATGAAAGAGAGATTTGGTGGAGGCAACATTGCTTCAGAACCACGCCAGCTCTTCCTCCTGTTTTATTTTTCTTTCTCCAAATCATGCGTCCTTAATCTTAAATTACCTCCCTTGTATGATGTGTTAAGGATCTGAATCCTTATGTTGAGCCATTCTCCTATATTATCAAAGC
>JAOVVI020008028.1:0-14468 GCA_028571085.2 Nepenthes alata
CTGCAATAACTCAATTTCTACGAGTACAAAAGTACTTGCAGATACCTCAAAATTCTGCCTATTCTTTACCTCTTTTTTTGTCTTGTTTGCCCCTATGTACTTGAGACTTTCTGTATGCACGACATCAATATGTTGCCTGATTTTTCACCTATCCCATACATCTCTAAGCACTACTCTTATCTTTCATTCCCACTTATGTTCAAATTTCTAGATCAAGACTGTTAGTGGCTTTGCCTTGCCCTCTGGTGAAAGCTTATCAACTTTCCTGCTTTATATTTAATAAATATGTGCTTTCAAGTTAATGTTTCCCGTGACTAGTCAGATCATTATTAGGTACATGACTGAATTGACACCTTGACTGCTACTGCACTCACCTTTTCATTTCATTTTGTTCGATAGGAAAGGGGGATGTAATATTTTACTGAACGGTTTAACTTGTCTCCCTGTTTTGTAGGGGTCAGTAATTGCTTTCGTTGCTCATTTTAGACATTTCTGGAATAGTTGAATGATTCTTTCTATGTAGGATTTATCAACAATGAAGCTTTTTACTATCATAGGTCAATTTTGATCATTTCCTTTCTAATTCGAGAGGAACATGAGAGAAAATATCCATACTTAGGGTTAGTACTTGGTAAAGGTGTTAAATGAGTTGGGCCGCCCATGGCATAGTACTGTGGTGAATAGTATCGGGCCATGTATAGCACGGTTCAACATTTCAGATTGTATCAGATTGTATGGTGGACGACCCGCAAGAGAGGGGAAATATTTTTATTTTTTTAATATATGGGTTGTGCCCTGCCATGCCACGACCATAGGCTTGCTTGGCCCAACCCATTGCGGGTCACATGTCGTGCTAGGTTGGAACTTTGAAATTTCAGGTCGTGCCTGACACGGCCTGTGTACAAGCTGGATGCCTGTAAACCGTGTTGGCTTAGCATGACCTATTTAACACTTATAGTACTAGTACTATTCACATATTTATAGGGTAATACCAAAACTAAATTACCTGGTTTTATTTACATATTTATAGGGCTATATCAAAACATGAATTTCATGTACAAATACTAAATTATCCTTACAAAAGAATAGACCAAAACAAATATATTCTAACACTCCCTCTCAACCTACAGCATAGATGTTAATTATGACCGGCTTGTTACAAATTTACGCAACTCAAACTCCCATTAAGGATTTGGTAAAAAAATTTGCTAGGGAATCATCAGTCTTAGCATGATGAACGTTAATTAAACACTGCTGAATCTTCTTACAAACAAAATGACAATATACTTATATATGCATTGTGCACTAGTGAATATTGGATTTGATGCAATGTGGATAGCTACTTGATTATCGCACTATAAGTGAGATGACGATCGAGATAATTAAGTAATTGTCGAAGCCACATTATGTCACACGTAATATGTGTCAACGCACGATATTCAAATTTTGCACTGGACCTGACTACAGATTTGTTTGTTACTTTTCAATGACGCAAAGTTGGCTCTAACAAAAATATGATAGCCGGTGGTAGACTTCTTATTATACTATGACTCAATTCAATCAGTATCAGAAAACCCATCGACAAGATGATGGCCATTTGATCACTGTAAAGTAAGCCTCATCATAGTGCACCCTCAAGATATCTTATGATGCGCATTAGAATCTCTCAATAGAAAACACGAGGAGAAGGCAAAAACTGGCTCAAAATACCAACCAAGAAGGCAATATCTGGATGAACATGGCAAAGGAATTGAGCTTACTTGTTTTTTGTTAGTTCAATAAATATTTTTCCATCATTTGGAGATAATTTTTTACCGACATTCATGGGAGTATGACATTATTTTGAATTAAATATGCCAATTTCTTAAAGTAAACCCATGTATTTTCTTTGCAAAAAAGGGATGCTACAACGATGCTTGATACCCTTAACACCAAGAAAATATTGCAAACTCTTAGGATCTTTAGTTTGAAATCAACTTGGAAGAGACAATTTCATGTGTAATGGCAATACTATTACTATCAGTAATCATAATATCATCTACATACACAGTAAATATTGCCAACACAATGATCGCCTTCATTGTGGTAAAGCCTAAACTTAAACACAACTTCATTGGAATTGCCAAACCACTCCCATGGAGATTGTATCAAGACATACAAAGACTTCAACAAATGACAAAGAAATCTAGACTTCCCATGAGTAACAAGCTCTAGTGGTTGATCCAAATAAACATTCTTTTGAAGTTCACCAATATAAGGAGACATTTTTGATGTGTAATTAATGTAAAGACTAATGATGAGTAGTAGCCAACAAGATGAGAAGTTTACTAGAAGTTAACTTAGAGGCTAAATAACCATCCTAATTGACTTTTACTTTGTAAAGCCATTTACAACCAATGGGTTTCTTTCCTAGAGGCAAAGACACAAATCCCACATATGATAATGCCTAAGTGTAACCATATTTTCCTCCATAATTGCTCGCTAACCAGGAGGAGAAATAACATCGGATACAAATTGAGGTATACTAATAAAGTTCAAGGCAGACGTAAAATATAATAGAGAATAAACACTCGCATCTAATAACGTAACAAACAATGGATACTAAGTACATCTGCAAGGACTTCCTTGACACAATTGAAAGATTTGAATTGGTTCTCTAATTAGGAATAATAGTATCTGTAAGTTGAAAGAATCGACTCAATAGGGGTTTACTTAGAATTTGCTCCAAGAGAGCAGCCAAACATTTAATGAGGACAACAAAAATGGGTTTGAGTGATAAGGAAAAGAAGGCGCAAGTGACAAAAGCATTGAAGATTGGGACACAACCTGATGAACAATCTCATAAATAAGAATATTATCGTTAGGAGGGACAGTAGACAATTGACTCGATGAAGACGCTTTGGTATAAAAAGGTTGAGACTAGTGAAATGTGTTATCAAAGGGCACCGAAGACCATCTCAATTCTAGAGAGAGACCCCAAATCCTAGCATACCCAAGAAAAATGGACCGCAATGCTTGTGATCAAACTTAATCACTTGAGGTCAAGTATTATGAACATGACATACATAATAAAATTTTTTTGTTAGAAGAGAATGTTATGACTCTTTGGGAAATAACACATGATAAGGGATCTTATTTGAAGGAAAGCTAATTATGTTCGATTAATAAGATCACAGACTATCAGCACTGTATTACTCTAAAAATTCTTTAGAACTCCTATTTGGAATGAGAGAGCTTTTGCAACCTTCATTGAATGTCTAATCTTCATTTCTGTCACTCTATTTTGTTGGGATGTATTGGGAGAAGATATCTCATATTGAATCTCATGTGAGATAGGAATGACGAAAAAGAATAAAAAAAATACTCACGGTCGTTTTCACTCGGTAAAGTACGAATAGAGGCAGAAAATTAGGTCCTGATTTCAGTATAGAACATACAGCAATGGAATAAAATTTAGAGTGATTTTTCATCAAGTATAATCAAATAACTTGATAAACAATATCAATAAAGGTAATGAAATAGCGAAGTCTCAACATTGATGAAACTAGACATAATCCCTAGACGTTCGAGTGTACTAACTCAAAATGGGCAAAAAGGGTAGAAAGGTTTGGAAGTAACACTAAAACAGACACTATGATTTTTATTGAACAAGTAGAGACCATTTGACTCTTGTTGACCTCTACCGATAGTCCTTTTTGTCATTAGATCCCGAAATTCACAATGAATGGAGAAAAATATTGCACAATATTGATGTTGTCTAGGAAACTTACTAACTAGTAGTAGAGAAAATGAAAAATTAAGCAAGCAAAGAATTGATGGGTGGCGCAATGTTTGTGATAGATAAGCATAGGCAACTCCCTCAACTTTTTGTAGAGGACTTTTTAGGCAAAGTAACTTCACGAACAAGTTATAATCAGACGAGATGACCGTAATTCCACTCATATCATTGGAGGCACTAAAGTCAATGGTCAAAGTCCAAGAGGACACCAAGAGACAACTGGTGTGGTTATCGGATTGAACGTTAGTTGTAACATTTCTATTGTAGCATAATTTCCATCTAAGTACTAGCATTTATTTCGTATATGAACAACTCTAATACGATGAAAACAAATCAATTTTCATCACAGTCTCTTCCACCAAAAACCCTGATACGATTCAATGTCCATGTGTAATCAACAAGCAACCAATTATAGACCAAATAAAAATGCACAGAACGGAGAAGAAAGCACACTGAACGTACCAACTGTATCAAGCTGGGAAAATTACCAACTTGCCTCATGGAAATGCACAGCAAATGATGTGCAGCCAGCCTGCTTGAGATATAACATGTCCAACTTCTGCCAGCCAGATAACAGGGAAGATGCACCCAGGCGAAATGCACAGCAAACAGAAACAGAACTGCAGAACACTAAACTACACAAATATGTGATGAAAAAGGAGTTCCATGTGATGGCAAAGGTTAACGAATCAGGTTGGTGATAAGCAGCCCTTGGAGAACAGAAACACAAAGAACTGGAGAAGACCAAGGCAGAGAACAAATGAAAAAAACCATAAATTGACCACGAAAATTGATTTGCACTCACTGGAAATCCACAAATTGTATTCAGGTTCATCAGTCGACCACCAAGGTCAACAAACCTTAGAGCATGAAGTCCCACAGTAAAAATCGATTTCTTTCTGTAAAATCCTAAATTTGCTGATTGAGCTAAAAAGGATGAGGAGGGAGAAAATTACTCTGGAGTTTAGTTTTGGGATGAAGAGGACCGGAGGAGGTAGCAGCTAGGGTTTGGCATGTCTCTAATACCATGTAATAAGAGAGGAAGATAAGAGAAAACACATACCTAGGGTTGGTAATATCCACATATATATAGGATTAATTGCATATTGTACAAATACTTAATTATCCTTACAAATGAATATAACATAACATATCCTGAAGTATATTTTAACAGTATTAGTATATTCTAATCATCTTTGCTTCTGTTGTACTTGTGATTCTTGAATTGAAGTGAACTTGAAATTCTCGCAAAGCTGTATAAAGGGGCTGAGAAGGTGCCTAGCATTGTTTTCCTTTTGTCCTTTTTCCAGCTTTGTTTAAAAATATTGAGTGCAATTCAACAAAAGAAAATCTGTATTTTCAATTGACAAACTTCACTGCTTCCTGATTATTTCAACCTGCTTCCGTGAACTCTTTCAACTGCTTTGTTTATTGTTTCTTATATTCAATAATTTTTACCTTGTCATGAATCCTTTGCCCACAATGCAGAGACCTATGACCTCCTTAGGATAGTCCCACCTCAAAAAGATGCTAAAGAATTTTAAGTTCAAAATAATTTTTTGCACTCAGGCTTTCCTTTGAAGTGTTAATGAAAGAGCATGGGCAATTTTCTCATGGGACTTGTGCAGTATGATGCTACAGCCCAACTGGGGAACAGTAACTAATCCACTTGAAGGGCTTGTCTGAGAATATCGCTATTGTAGAACATCTTAACATATGTCCTGGAATAAATTTTAGTTTTTATCACATAGGCTTTTTGGGCACTTCAAATTCACATGTTTAACATATCAGAGATGGGCTGAAGGATTTTTCCAGATGCTGAACTTGGAGCTTCATACCTTCTCTCTCTCTCTCACTCTCTCTTTTTCTCTCTCACACAAGTGCGCCCGCACACAACACACTCATTTGTCTCAAATGCCAAGTATTTGATTGGTATTGCTTCATTGAAAATTGGACGCTGAATATCTTTTTTTTTTTTAATGACGATGAATCTCCACTGCCTTCTTTCATCCTGCACAAGGGTTTTACACAAAGTTTTCAATAATCTGTCAATTAGTAATATATGAACTTAATTACAAAGTCTTATTGCAGATTTAATAATTTCAGATTCAAGTTACATGTTTTTCCAATTAGGTATTCCATATGCTTTTGCACATTAAATGTTTTTTCCAGCTTCTTACTCTGGAGTGAATTTTGTAGGTGAAAGATAGTCTAAGGGATGACCCTAGATACAAAACTGTTAAGCATGAAGAGCAGGAGTATTTGTTTAATAAGTATATATCTCAATTGAAGGCTGCAGATGATGAAGCAGAGCGGGTGGCAAAGGTTAAAAGGGAGGAGCAGGTACTATACTGGTCTGGTGATTCTTGACAAATACTGCCCATTATTTTGTTTTGTCAGGGGTTCATCTATTTGCTTATTTATCAGATAGGTAAATGAGTTAACATGAAGAGTATACAAGTTATGCATTACCCTGTTAACCATTAAATATCAGCTTAACTATTTATAATTTGCCCCAGGAAAATTTAATTACATGAGAACATGAGGAAAAAGCCAGAAGTGACCTTCTATTTCCCCCTTCCTTTTTCTTTTTGTCCATGTAGAGAAGCTCCTATTGGGCAGGTTTGAACTTGTGACCCCCTTGCCCCAGAAGGAGATACACCACCCCTATGCTAGCTCCGTTGACATGTAAAGTGACATCCACTCTGGTCCTTCTGCCAGGCTGTTTTCTTATACTTACTCGGAAAGGTTCTTGTGGTACATTTTTTATCTTATTAACCTTGACCAGTTGCTGCTGTTTTCTGAAAGCTTTGAGAGATGCAAAGTCCCCTTTATGAGTTGGAGAGTGAGGCTTCCATCACAACCTCCTCCCCATTCTGCTGTTGCAAAGCCCAGAGATAATCTATGATCTATTCTTCTGACAGCACCTGTATTCGTTTTATCCTTTATTCTTTTGTTTGTTAGGGTCTCATCACACCACTATGCTAACCTTTTCTTTTGACGGGGATGCTCATTTTGTCCTTTCATCTATGCTACTTGTCTGAGCAACACACTCAGTATCCTGGTTTTCATCAAACTTGGAATATTTGCTTTCAATCTCATTTTGGGCAGGATTCAGATAGCTAGTTGTCATTGCAGAATAAGATATTCTGGCAAGCCATGCCACTAATGTTGTTGTGTCATAGGCCACTTAACAAGTTAGTCAGTGTGCTTGTGATTTGGTACATCAAATGAGGAATATATGTTTTCAACATGATAGAAAATATCAGCCGATAGATACATGTTAGTATCGACCCCCCTAATACTGTAGCAAAATCGTAACATGTTGCCGTATCGACGATGTATCAATATATGTTGGGAAATATTCAAAATACTAGCTAGCACAACTGATATTGTCTGTTAACTTATGATTATGATATTTTTCTTCTTCAGGCGTATCCGATATTAATATATGTTGTCTAATATGTCCAAAACTAATACTAATATTTTCATCCACGTCTCAATCCCATTTTGGGCAGAATTCAGATGGCTAGCTGTTATTGCACAAGAAGTTATGTTGAAAAGCTACTCGCATTGCTGTGTGGCATAGGCCACTTAGCAGGCTTCTGAGTGTACTTGTTTGGGACATGCGTCTTTGATGTGTTGTTGACATTGCTGATGATATTACGGATAATGTAATGTTGGCACTTATGTTATTGTTGCGGCGCTAACATATGGTGAATGAGTTTGCCCATTTTAATGAGTATTTCCTTGGCACCGAAGGGTGTGAAATATATTCTAGACGAGATTATGATATACTAATGAAGTCCGATCTGAATAATTTTTTGGTTGATGGACATATGCAATGGAAAGTTTGGGAATTTCCTGTGTACCTTTGAAGAAGTCATGCCTACGCAAAACCTTTTATATGGGGAACATGGTGTCATTCTCTCAACCACCGCGAGGGTTGTTCTATTGCTTGGGGGCACCAATAACACCTAAGCAAACTACATGTTGATGGGATAGGCCTTAGGAAGTATTGAGTGGAGAGGCTAAGATGTCATGCTCAGATCCCAACCCACCAGGTCAGTCTGAGACAGGCTGTGAGTCGAAGGTACATCTTGCGTTCATAAGGCTAACACCAAGTAATTCAAACCCATCAAAATTCCTTATAAAGAGATATCTACATTATTTTATAACAATTGATCATGCATACGTTATGCCAAAAATTATTTATATTGACTCTTTCACTGCACACTCTTATCATGATCAACCTATAAATCCGTCATGATTATCCACACCTTAAAATGTTTAGGGGTGAACTACAAATAGCCCACCAAGTGGGACAAGCACAGACATTCATTCCTCCTTGAGGCCAACAGAGAATGATGGAGTTACAAATTTGGAATCAAAAGAATGAAACAATTAACACGATTTTCAGAGCTTACAAATAGAAGGAATAAACCATAACTTTTTATGAAGGCACCAGGTAGATTGCTAGTTTCGAATGACCCAAAACAATCATGCTTGTAACCATCGTCCTGGTGGCTCCACTGTTGGAAACTCCACCATGGTGTTTGATTCTGTTGATGGTAGAGATGAAGGCAGTAGATGGGGGAAGTTCTAGGCAAGTAAGAGCTTAGCTGCAGGTGAGACAGTTTAAGAAGCTGTGATATGCATAGATGCATTAATGTCCATCCTGTATTAGACCAGAGATCCTTTTTTCCTTTTTATGGGTCAGAGATTAGAGATCTTTGTGATGGGGGTGCTTCATTTGGCGCCTAGGAAGATGTAAAATTCTTTGTTTTACAATGTGTAGGACAAGTTGAAAGAGAGAGAGCGAGAACTGCGGAAGCGGAAGGAAAGAGAAGAGCAAGAAATGGAAAGAGTGCGATTAAAGGTTCAAAGAAAGGAAGCAGTTGCATCATATCAAGCTTTACTAGTGGAAACAATAAAGGACCCCGAGGTAAGTTCTTCTGTAGATAACTCTTTGACATCAAGATACTTTCTTGTATGTATAAGATAAAAGTTGATGCCTAGTGGAAGATGTTTTTTCAATGTTTCTTGTGGTGTTTACTTGTATCGTATCAATCCTTTTTAGCTTGACAAATTATTGAATTTCCCTTTTGTGAACTTATACTATTAGGCATCTTGGAAGGAGTCGAAACCTAAGTTGGAGAAAGATCCACAACGACGGGCAAGCAACCCTGATTTGGATCAATCTGACTTGGAAAAGCTCTTCAGGAAGCACACTAAATTGCTTTATGAGGTATATAAGGGGTCCATGCTGCAGTTGTCGATGCTCTGTTATTGAAAAACTGCAGTTCTTGCTAGTTTTCTATCTTTTTATCCGGCACAGTACTAATGTTTAGCTTCTTGTTCACCATTGCTTTCAAGGACAAGTGGGGGTGTTTCTATTTTTCTATGCTAGAATCAAAGTTATACTTCAAAATTTAGGAGGTGTTTGGTTGATCCGTTGTTGGGTGTTTTTAGCTGTTGGCCTCCGCCTGCAATCAACAATCCGTTTGGTTCTCTCAAAGAAGTGTTGTTTCTGTTGGGATAGTTGGAACAGTAACAGCAAAAATACTTTCCCAAAAGTTTACACATTTTAGCTTTTCGTGGGCTTTTACTAATGGTATTTGTAAACTAGTATAGTACCCTAATTTTGTCTTCCCTTTTTTTCATTTTTTTATTTTCCTTTTTCTTTTCAGACTAAGTATCACGTAATCTTACCATACTCTAATCTTTTCCTTTTCTAGAGAAACAAAATTAAAGTGTAATCCTTTCAATCCTTTCAAGATTTCTTTTATTTTAGTATTTGATGTAATTTAGATGTGTCATTTAAAGTTAAGTGTTGAGATACTATTTTTGATTTATTGCTATTTTTAGTACCATTTGTCGAAGTTATCATTTTCCATTTTTTGATAAAATTGATAAACAAATGAATACAACAAATAAAGATATGTGCTTATTGGTCATTTAACACTTGAACAACAACGGCCAACAACACTCAAGTGAATTTTTATATTTAATACTATTTTTATATTTAACATCAAATTGTAACAGCTCAATAATGAATTTTCAACAGCCTACCAAACAGGCCCTAGTAACTAATCTAAGTTCATGCACAAAGGCACGCATCTCTCTGTGTGTTAACCATTTTTGTTTTTATGACACCCCAAGTGATGTACATGTATACATCTAACGAGAGAAGATTATGCTGTTTCTGTCTGATGACATTGGTAAAAGAAATTCAAATGATATTCTTAACAAGGGAGTGCCTGTGTCTTTCAAAGTTTCCTTAGCTTCTAATTATACACATTTAAGTGTTGTAACTTTTGGTGTGGTTTCCGTTCATATGTTAATACTAACAACTATCACAAAGTTAGTTTGGTATTTTCCATGTGTTAATTTATTTCAGTATCGAGCCCCTGATACAGTAACAAAATTGTGATGTGTCGACATTTCAGCCAATATATCCTATGATTTCCTGTCAAGTTTCAATTTGTAAAGAAAATTTGCAACTGATATTGCCCGATACCAAAACGTATAGCTTGATATAGCTTATTGACACGGCCACAGCCTATACCTATACTGTTGATAATGTTTTTGTCCATTCTGGTATCACATCATCCTTTTTCGTGGATGCCTTTGCCTTTTCCAGAGGTGCGTGCACGAGTTCAGGGCTTTTTTAGTTGAAGTTATAACTCCTGAAGCAGCTGCACAAGAAACAGAAGATGGAAAAACGGTTCTTAATTCTTGGTCAACAGCTAAGTATCTCCTCAAATCTGACCCACGATATACAAAGATGCCTCGGAAGGAGCGGGAAGTCCTTTGGCGACGACACGTGGAAGAGTTACAGAGGAAGGAAAATGTTGGACTTGATTCGAAGCACAATGAAGTTAAAAATAGAAGTTTGACTGATCCTGGGAGAATCTCCTCATCAAGAGCGGCCTGTGATCGGAGATAGATGTTTTTCCTACAAGGTACTATGCTTGCTTCAGTTACAACTAAAATTTTACCAATAAAGAGTGAGATCTGATGCAATGAGAAGATTTATACTATGAAGCCACTGGTTAAAATCATAGAAACTGTCACTCGGAAATTCATGGTTGAGGTTGCACTTGACCCTTCCCAATCTCTCAATGCAGTAGCCTCATGCATTAAACCACCCTACTAATAACTAAACCGGTCAATTTATTGTCTACCGGAAGACAACTTGAGCTATCATAATGAGTACTTGCTGCATGCATTTTTCAACAAAGGAGCCTAGTGCATTAAACCCCCCTACTAATAACTGTAACTGGTCAATTACCTTCTGCCACAAGGCAGCATATGCTATCATAGTGAGTAGTTGCACGCATCTCACCCACCCCAAATCTCGCAATGCGGGAGACCTGTGCATTTAGCCGCCCTGATAATAACTGAGACTGGTCAATCTACCTTCTACTAGAAGGCAGCACGAGCTGCCATAGTGAGTACTTGTTACATGCATTCAATCCTCCCCAAATCTTGCAATGCAGAAGCCTGGTGTATTGAACCACCCTAGTAATAACTAAAGCCGATCAATTTACCTTAATATCAGAAGGCAGCATGAGCTATGATAGTGAGTACTTGATGCAATCATCGGATGCCTCCCCAAATCTTGCAATGCAGGCGCCTTGTACATTTAATTGCCCTAATAATAACTAAAACTGGTCAATTTACCATCTATTGGAAGGCTGTATGAGCTATTATAGCAAGTACTTGCTGCATGCATCTGACCCTCCCCAAATCTCGCAATACGGAAACCTCGTGCATTGAACCCCCTAATAATAACTAAAACCAGTCAATTTACCTTCTACCAGAAGGCAGCATGAGCTATCATAGTGTGTACCTTCAAACATTTCATTTTGATTCAGTAATTTTGAACACGAACGCTGTGAGACTTGTCAGTGGGGCCTAAGAAGTGCATCTTTCCCTGAAGAGAAGTCTGGATACGTCCATGCTTAATTTGAACTTCCTTGGATTCATCTCCATTTGCATTTTAAGTACTCCTGTGATTCATTTCAAACATTGGGTTTATGTTATTTTCCATCTGAGTTTTAGTTCCATGGTAAGGAACTTGATTATCCTTGTCTTTCTATTAAAAGTGGATAGAATCAATCCAACTGGGCATCGATAGATGTAATTATCGGCTGATATGTATCGACATCGAACCCTCAATACAAATATTTCTCGATACCATGGAAAGACCTAGGATATAGAAGATCATATCATGAGTAATTTGGCAAATTTAGATTCCTATATATCTACACGTGATCCTTTAGTATATGATAGATATAAGACTTATCTGTATATATATCATCTACATATAGAAAGTCATTTTGTTTTTGAAAAAGCTTATACAGTTCAGAAATGGGTTTTCATTGAAGGCGAGGCCCCTAGCATTGGGGGTTGGGTGGAAAGAAGAGTGGGTATGCAAGCTTCTTTCATTCGACGTGATTGGCTTGTCACTTCAATAAACTCTTCCTAGTGAAGCAAAATAGAGACTTACCTAGCCCAGCTTTCTTTTCAAGCCCACCAAAATTTCAACTGATCCGGCTATCTTTTTATTAGTCGATCAGTTATAGAAACCTTCGCTTGTAGATGCCCGGATATCATTACTAATATTTTCTCAATTTTTTCATTTGCAGTGTGAACTAAAAAAATTATTATTTAGGAACATTAATGTGTTCAATCAGATTGTTGAGCTTGTGTTTAGCGACTTTGAGGCCAAATATTGTGCCATTTTTTAGTGAGATCTTATCCTTTCTTTCACTCGAAAGAGAAGAGCAAGATACGATGGAAAATTCAAAGATTCTCACGCAGGAACAAGTGTGAGCTTATAGCACGCCCTTCGCCAAATAAGAAGTGTTTTTCTTGGCAAAGCGAGAAGGCATGGCCACACGCCTTTCCATAGCCTATCTATACTTTATATGTAGGCTATTAGTATCAAGCACCATATTTTGATGCTGTGTAATTTCATAAAGAAAGTGTATGAATCTTAGCGAGTCTTGGATTTCTCGATACCGTGACAATATTACGATATATTATTGTAATAATAATATACCAATATTTGGCTGATATTTAGTCAATACGGTCCATTAGCTTACTATTGTCGGAAAGTTTTTTTTTCCTCTGATATCGATACTACCTCAACCAAATACCTATATCAATACTAATAGTTTCATCCCTCATGTACAATTGGGATGTTGAAAATCAATTAGCTTTTTCGTCATAGAATTTTTTTCTCAATCATTGAATGTATATATATATATATTCATGGTGTTCCGAATGCATATCTGTTTTGTGTATTCATCTGCAGACTAGTCGTTGCAGTGGCAAAGGTGGACAACAAAGACGTGGGATTAGCCGAAGATGGCTGCGAGAATGGAGATGTCGACGCAACAACTAGAGGATGCATCTGTTGCTGCCTCGTCACATGCAAGCGTTCAAGTTTTGAGGGCTTTCAAATCGGCTGTCGTTCAATCACGCAGGGATTGTCTGCAGTTTATTTATGTAATGAATAATACTATTAGTTGCAGAGGATCCCTGGCATTATGCTGATTTTCAGATTTGAAGACAACTAGTTAATTTTGCTCTTTTGCCCGTTGATGATTATCCCTTCTTGTGTATGCACTGTTGTGGTGGCCTCCTGGTTTTCCTACATTCTAAAGACAAATGCAGGTTACACTATTCTATTCAAATTAGCAGGCTCATGGATGAATAAGATATTATATCAGAATGAATATCTGGATAACATTTTGAGGGTAGTCAAGAAATACTTTCCACAGCCAGAATGAATTCATTTTAATTTGTTTATGGTTATGTTCACACTGAAGAAGCTCAGATATATTTCTAGTAGAAACATGCTTATACTCAGAATTTGATATTCATTACTGATTGGAGCTACGAGTCAAATTTAGGCTTACTAAATTTAAGGGGTTGTCTAAGTAACTTACATGTAATTTCTGTGTAGTCTTATTTATGATAGTTTGATAAATTAATTGTGTTTTTTTATTAGTGAAACTCTAATTTGTGAAAAAAAGATAGTTGGTTGAATCTTTCTCTATTTTGTAATAAACATTGCATCAGTCAATACTGATATTGATTTTTATGATTCAAATTCAATGGGACGGATGGGGCCATTTTTCCACATGAATAATGTTCCAGTGTTTCTGATCTGAAGTATTCTCGATATCACTTAGCTCACTGTGAAGAGAATAGAATGTGATGAGATCAATTATATATGGAGCCGATGATGAAAGGCCAAGTCTTATATGAACCACTAACCCTACGTTTGGTTAGTATTCTATTTCTGGCTAATCTTTTTGAGAATTATAATTTTCTTGTTTGGTTAATAAATTAGATGAAAATAAATATTTTTAAAAAATATTTATTTTTACATATATGAGAATAGTTATTTCTTATTATTATTATTATTTATAATTATTATTATTATTACATATTGTTGCGTCCCGGGTCCGCGGTTACCGTACAGATTAGGGAGCTTTCGGATTTCCTAGCACGCGGCGGCGTTAGGTGAAGGGTCCGGTCTTCGTTTCTACGAACCTGGACCTGCACAAAACAAACAATAAACAAGAGGTCAGGGGTCCGGCGGTGTTTCTCCCACCGAGGCCGCTCCGACGCTCAAGTCAGCAAATTTCCGCAATGAACGAACACGGCGCAC
>JAOVVI020008029.1:0-14467 GCA_028571085.2 Nepenthes alata
AGCTTGTTTTACTACTATTGCAGATTGACATGATTTGACATGACATGCTTATCTATCTTGAAGAATTTTATACTAACCAGCACACAATGTATGATATGTATGTAGATTAGTAAGCATTGGAACCATCTAATCTAATAGCAAAAGCAAGCAATAGTTGAAGTAGTCTAAGCAATCAAGATTTATATTATTTGATATAGAGTTAATGAGGATCATACCTAGTTACTGAAAATTCAACATCAGCTAACTTTCTTTATTACTTATAGCCCCATCACGTTTTCAAACTTTAGAAACAATCGAT
This sequence comes from Nepenthes alata, assembly GCA_028571085.2. Taxonomy (NCBI): domain Eukaryota; kingdom Viridiplantae; phylum Streptophyta; class Magnoliopsida; order Caryophyllales; family Nepenthaceae; genus Nepenthes; species Nepenthes alata. The sequence goes on from JAOVVI020008029.1 coordinate 299, forward strand.
CAGTGTTTTGAGTTTTGAAATGATATCAAGCTAATGAGCACACGTTACTAGTACTTGTATTAAAGGTGTCAGATCTTTTAACCATACTAGTGAGTACAGTATTATTTGAGTCTATTTTCAGTGTCAGGGGTTAAGTAGTAGGAAAAAAGTAGGATGATACCAAAAATAATAATAATTTATATGCTGTTTAAGGATTGGTTAGGTGAAAAAATTCACGTCAACAATCCAATTGCTTTTAATAACTACGTGGAAGAAAAATCCAAAAGTGATGGTAGGGACAACAGCACAAGCAGTTGTGCTAGTGAAGCAATGAGCGAATTATTAGTTATGTTTTTTAATTTTTATAAGTTATAACATTAAATATTTGATCAATAAAAATTATTTAGTCATAATATTTTATGTCTATTTTCTTATTTTCCTTCCTCTCTTATAGACTTGATTTGCAACCATTGGACCAAAACCGGCACAACATCGCCCAACTTCGACTGCGAAGCCGACGATAGACTTTTAAAAGATAATGTACATCCTAAGAGTTATTAACTTGGAAAACTGCTTGGGGCAGTTTTGGAAGACAGAATGCCTTGCTCTTTTAGTAAAATGCCCAATGAAATAGGTTCAGCCACAAAATAATGAAGTTTGGACCTACAAAACCAAAATTTGGACTGTTTCTTTGAAGGCAAAAAGGCAAATTCGTCTTGTTAAAGGATAGAGTTGTCAGAAGGCAAGGTGCAGGGGCATCTTGTCTAAGCGTTAACACAATTTGATGGGTTGAAGATGTCTATTGTTAGGCCATTTTATTTAAGATCTTTTTCTATCGGAGCAACGAGTAGTCAATCGAAATAAAATATTGAAATAGGTTGGCAGTTGGCTAAAATTAACAGAGTTATGTTAACTGACATACTGCGTTAGTATAGGCACTGTTTAAGAGGCTATTTTTGCAGCAAAATGTTCACAATCATCTAAGTAAACCTATGTCTATCAAAGTGATAGCTTAGATTCTAAAATTAGGGTGATATAGTGCAATATCAAAATTGTATTACGATGGAAGACAACCATAACCCCTAAAAAATTCACTTAAACAAGTTAACGAGAGAAGTTAATGTTTATACTTACTCGTAGTCAAGCCATGATTATCATATTTTCCTACGTAAAGGACCTTTAAACATGATGATTCTATTTACCTAAATAGAAGGGCTATTGAACTGATCTTTAGATCGGCCCAACACTTACATAAATTTGTCAACTTATCATGGAAAGGGGCATCATTTGCTTCCAAAGCATTCCCACTTCATTCAAAAAAAAAAAAAAAACTTTATTTTAAAAATAAATCTTGTAATTCTTAAACTTGTACAGAAAACTTTGAAGCCTATTGTTCAAATTACCTTTTTCCACTAAAGATATCTCAAGGCAGGAGTTTGTTTTAGAAAAGCCATCTTTCTTCCCTACTTCTTTTTGCATTTCAGTTTGTCTAATATAATTTTACCTAAATATTATTTGTTAAATTAGAGAGTTATTTTTAGACCCGTGACATTTTATTTAGGATTGTGGTGTAAAGGGTTAGGATTTAAAAATCTAAAAGTTTGTTTAGTAACCCCTTATTGGTCGTTCTAACCCGTTGATGAAATAGAGAGTTCAAGTTATTAAGTATGGGGACACTAGGGGCTGAAACAAGAGTACATGGCTTAGAATGGAGACCAATAACGAAGTTTTTGCCATAGCTTGATTGACTTTGATTGGTTGGCCGAGTTGTCAAATAATAAAAAGCTTATGTGTTGAAGCACAATATTTTGAGACCGATAAGACAAGTTCATAGGATTGAGTTGAAGAGGATTGGGTTGTTTCACTAAGCAACTGATTTCTTATACTTAGCTAAAATTTTATATCCTTAGTTGATAGTTCATCAGAAGTGTGCATCCATCCACAATTGTTAGGAATATTTTCTGATATATCCCTAATTTTAAAAATAAATTTATTTTTTATTAAATTAATTATTAACTTAAATCAATTTAAATCTATATGCTTAAAAATTCATCCATAAAATAAAAATTTTAAAGAAATATTGGATGTAAACCTGTAAATCGAATTCTCATATCCGATTCAAATTAAAATATTATTACCATCATAGGATCTAAATACCATACCTATAAGTGGCACCAAACTTAATAACATAAGATCCAAAATCATTTGAAAGGAAAAGCATATGTATAAAATTAGAGTATTTAAAAATTACAACTCAATTAAATTATTGAAAAGAAAATCGAAATCAACTTACATACCAACATAGTATGTTACCAATTCTTGAATTACAAAAGAGAAATTCAAGTAATCAAACTAACAATATAAACTATTATTCTTATTGAATAATACATAAATCGATTTAAAAATCATAATCTAACTCTTCAAAATAGCAAAACTTTGAATCCAAACCCAGTAAGTACTCTGAAATTGCTAATATGAAGGGGATTAGTAAAATAAAAGTAAGAATGTGTTAATTGATCAATAAGGAATAAAATTTTTATAATAAACATATCTACATTAAAAATATATTAGGAGATAATATGATCAAATATCCCTAAAATCAGTAATATTCTTTTATAAACTTATTATACAACTTTCAATTGGTGGTCGTTTAAATAAATTATACAATTTCATAATCTGTAATTGTAATGTCAAACATATCAAATTATATAAATATATAAAATATATTTAAATTATACAAAAATATGAATAAAAAATCAGTGGTAGCCTCACTGATGAATGAGCGACTAATCAAAACTTGGGGTATTTGTATTTTCATAAAACTAAAGGCCAGATATTACTATTTTAAATTCATAACCGGGTCGTCAAACATATAACCCTATTGATAGGTTGAATACCGCTTTCAACCCACGAATAATATGTTTGAATCTTAATTATTATTATAATATATATTGGATATATCATAATATATAATCCTTAATTTTCTACAATAATCCATGTACAAACAAATTATACTAACAAAATATTCTTATTTTTTAATTTATGTAAAGTTTTTATTTTTATTTTTTCAAATACATAGCATGCAACTGATCTTTAAGTCTTGTATGAATTTGAATGTACAATTTTAAAACATGTAAAAGCTATATTATACAATTTATAAGATGTAGAAATGTTTATTATAGAATTTATAAGAAATCAATATAGTTAACATAATTTTATCACTTCATTTTAATTATGAAGTATGCAGTAGTAATTAAGTATTGTTAGGTCCCAATATAAGAGCCCATAAAATAATACCCAAAGAAAGGGCCCAAGATAAAAACCCAAAGGGAAAATTCGTGGGCTAGAAGGACCGAGCGGCCCAAGAGGCCCAAAAAGCCCAAGTTAGCCTCACGCGTTAGACTGACCAAGCAAACCCGAGAAGTCTCATTCACCGCAAGGAGCTAACGGTGGCTTTGAACACCCGACAGAAAAGTTTGAGAGCCTTAAGAAGATCCCACCACGATCAGGAAGCACCCGAGCAGCGAATAAACAACCCGAGGACCCTTCATAAGAAGCTGAAGACTCTCCAAGGCATTCAATGGACAATCAATGTCCGAGAGCTACCTATCTCAAACGAGTCCGCGAACTCTCGAAGGGACAAAACACGTCGTACAAAGACGTGGACATCTCATACATGGCCGAGAGCGCCAGCTCGGTATCTTCGTCGATTACCAATGAACCTGCAGCACCTGCAGGACCCAGAGCACGCCTGGTCAAATCAGGACTGACGCCTACAACCTTCGTACCTGACACACTTAGGCCCTACCAGTAGGTGCCAGTGGCGCCAGCAGCGTGCCCACTGCACACGTCACTACTTCTGACACAAAAGCAGGCGGACGGATGGCCCCTCACCCGTCTGGCATATTTAGCAGGACAGGTGGCAGCCTCCCGGCCGTTCACCAGCAGCCACGTGTCCTCATCCCCACGGCCAATTCCGCCTATAAATACCCAGCAGAGACTCTTGCCTGGGAGAGCCCAATCCGAACTCTGATCGCAACTCCGGCAAAAATCCTGACTGGACACTTGAATCTCCTTCCCACCTTTCAAACAAGAGAGAACGAAGGAGACAAAGCTTCCCAATTAGAGAAGTTCTAAGAGAGGAAAAATACAAACAAGAGACAAGGAAGGAATTTTCAAAATTTATACTCTGTAAGACTTTCATACATAGTGAAATATTTTAACAGGCCCAGAGCCTTGTGATTTTTTCCTCCTCATTCAAAAGGAGGTTTTTCCACTTAAAACCCTCTTTCTCAATCTTTCCTCCTTCACATCATACACTCCCAAACAAACTCGTGTTGCTCGGACCCCCGGATCCTGGATGTAACATTGGCGCCGTCTGTGGAAACCTTGACAAAAGCTCAACACTCCCTACTCTCATAGAACAACCAGCGCTCTCAAAATGGCAAGCAGACAAGCCAGCACATCCACCAGGGAGGTCGGACCCTTCGACAGGTGCCTCCCATTCGGTGGCGTGACAAGTGGCGATCCCGATACTAGCGTGCGGAAGCTAGTAAAGAAGGTGAACAGCCTCTCAAGAGCCGTCCATGCTCTCCGTGAAAAGGTGGACGGGCAGTTTAGGGGGACATATCCCGGGAGATCTAAGCCAGCAGTGCCCCGGGAGCGACTAGCTACCCGAGCTCCTATTGAGTTGAGGGACTACCTCAACAAAAAGAAGTCTATGGCCCATTCTCCAACTAAGAAAGGGCACAAGAGGCTCTTGAAGATGATCTGTGGACCCAAGGCCAGTGAAACAATCCAACCGGTGGTCCGAGAAGACCCCTTGCCCTCGAGGACAAGGTAAGGAAAACGAAGGGCGAGCGCCCAGCTGAAGTCCCAAGGACCGCCAGGGTAAAACAGGCCCGAACGGATGGTCGTTGGAGGAGAGGGGCCTTCAAGCCCACCTGCCCTCACTGAGTCACTCACTGGCATTCTGAGGCAGATCCGAGATGAGGAGTTCTTGAGATGGCCCAAAGCGTTGAAGAACCCAAAAGGAGGTAACCAATGGAAATACTGCCATTACCACTGCAACCGTGGTCACGACACCGAGGACTGCAGGGCACTCCAGGCGGAGTTCGAAAGGTTAGTAATGGGAGGCTATCTCGACCACTTTCTGTCACGACCCGGGCATAGACCCGGAATAGTAGGACGCAATCGATCGCGCCGCTCCAAAGGCAAGGCCATAATGGGCGTGGAAGGCGCCTAACCACCGACTGGGGGTTGCGCGTGCCAACTTCAAAAAGGCCAACACATAGCAGGACCGTCGAAAGGTCGCGACCAGCACGGGAACTATGAGAGGGATCAAAACGGCCTCTGAGGCCCCTCAATGTTCGTCAACATCAAGGCAGCTCCCAAGTTAAAGAAAAAACTCGGTTCCGACCGAGCGGCCCCAGAGGTCGTTAGCTTCAAAAACTCGGCTCCGACTGAGCGACCCCAGAGGTCGTATAACTTCAAAAACTCGGCTCTGATCGAGCGGCCCCAGAGGTCGTATAACTTTAAAAACTCGACTCCGACCGATCGATCCCAAAGGTCGTATAACTTCAAAAACTCGGCTCCGACCGAACGGCCCCAGAGGTCGTATTCTAAAAAGGGCAGCCCAAAGCGCAACTATCAAGAGGCACCAGCCGAAGATTCTCCAAGAGAGCAGCAGAAGAGATTCCAAGGCTCAAAGCAAGCATCGACTAGGACTCAGAGCACTAATGTAATGAGAGGGATCAAAACGGCCCCTGAGGCCTCCCTATGTAACACATCTACATGAATAAAAGGATCTCATAATGCACTCGTGTTTCCTTCGTCAGTGTCAAGACAGCTCCCAAAGTTAAAGAAAAAAAAACTCGGCTCTGACCGAGTCGCCCCAGAGGTCGTATAATTTCAAAACTCGGCGCCGACTGAGCGGCCCCAGAGGTCGTATAACTACAAAAACTCGGCTCCGACTGAGCGGTCCCAGAGGTCGTATAACTTTAAAACTCGGTGCCGACCGAGCAGTCCCAGAGGCCGTACAACCATAAATACTCGGCTCTAGCCGAACGACCCCAAAGGTTGTATTCTGAAAACTCGGTTCCATCCGAATACCCAAAGAGGATAATCCTCGAGAAGACTCGTGTAAAACCAGATGATCCGATAAATCAACAGGTAGCACAATCCTTAAAAGGACTAGCAATAAAGACTAAGGACGAATCACTTAGCTTCACAAAAAAAAGGTAGCACTCGTACATATCGGGCAAAAAACTCAGAAAAAATAAGTTTTATTAATAAAAATAGTACCCTGTGCAGTGTTAAAAAAAAAAAAAACAAAAGACAGCAAGTCATGGGAGCTCCTCACGGCTCCCTCCTCCGTAAGCTTCTTGGACTCCAGAAGCCCCAGCTTGGCCCATAAGTCCTGACTGATCGGACGCAGAAGGTTCCCCTTCGGACCCTGCTCGAGTGGGCTTGGATAGACGCCCTCAGCAACGTCATATAAGTCTTCTTTGCGCAAGGAACTGGCATTCTTGGGATTGAGGACGGCCATGAGAAAGCGTGCGTTGGAAAGCTGCATCACTCGGCGACACAAACGAATGCCCTCCAAGTATCTGCTTTCCAGAAACGACGCGATTTATGAGGGCCATACGGACGTCCTTAGCTGAAGCCGAAGGAGCTTGACGGTATCTTCCAGAGAGGCCGCTTTCCCCTCTACCTCAGCCAGCTTCGCTTCAGCCCATTGGGCAGCCTCTCCGGCATCCCTCAACGACTCCATCTCCCCGCGGAGCCAGATGGCCTCTCTCGCCAATTGACTCAAGCTCGCAACTGCATCCTGAAGCTGCAAAAGGCAAACGGATCCATCAGGTACACTCTAGGTCCTTCAAAAGGCCAACACGAGAAAACGGTGGGTTACCTTAGAAGCGAAGGGATCGTGCGCGGGGTCGTGTCCTCTGAGGGCCTCGAACTCCTACGACCTTCTCTTAGGCATCGCATATGCTTCCTCTGAAACAGACTCCTCAGCTAAAAAAGGCACTAAGGAGCATGTCCCGACCTCAGCATCCTCGGCATAAGACTCCCTCGGGGCGTCCACCTCTCGCCCTGATAGGCCTACAACCTAGACTTCGGCGGGAGGATTAGAAGGATCAGAAGGCACCGGGCCCACGAGGATGACCTCCTCGGTCGTAGACAGTTCTTGGACCATCTCAGCAATCTTTCCTCCCTCAACATTCTCGACATGGTCCCCGTCTCCTATGTCCTCGGTAGGGTGATCAATCCTGTCCGAGACGTCACGGGGAAAATCAATGGGGACTCCAGGACTAAGATCATCATTGGGAGATTGGGCGTGAGAGAGTTCCACGATCTCTGTGATTATTGCCTAAGGTCCTCCGACAAGATCAGTCGGCACTAATGCATGGGACCTTCAGCACCCGAGGATCTCGATAAAGCGTCAGTCCTCGGCCTCTTAAAGAGGGGAGCGATCGGACCGTCATTATCCGAAACGACAACGTCAAAATTATCATCATTAGAGACCACGGCGTCAAAATCGTCGTCATCATCATCAGAAGAAGGAAACTCAACAATGACCACCTGACATTTTGAGCTCTCTGCCGGACGGCCCGTCTCCCCGCTGTCAGAAGGACCCTCAATCCTCAGAGCCATCGCCTTCCGCCTCAGCCTTTTCTTGGACTTCTCGGGAGGGCTCACGGCGGAAGCCTTGACCCGTGGACCCCACTTGGCCTCCTCAAAGCTCTCGGCTGAGAGCCAAACGTTGCGCTTATTTAGATGAAAGCCCCCAAGGTTGGCCAACACCAAATCCCTGAACTCCTTCACGTTCTCCCTCTCCTCCTTCGAAGGATCCGAGCGGCATTGGCTGGCCACTTTCCCCCAGACAATGGGGATGGCCCAATTCTCCCGAACACCCAGGAAGAAAAAATTATCCTTCCATCGCTTCATGGAGTCCAGGTTCTCCCCGCACATCAAAGAGAAGTCCGGGCGAGGAGTCATTGTAATCCAGTCAAAGTTATGTGTAAAGCAAAACATAACCTTGACCGTAAAGACATTCAGCAGCTTGTTATGGCAATGGAAGAAGACACACAAGAATACCAAATACCTTATGGCATTCAGTTGAAGCCTCGTAAAGGGGACTCCAAGTCCCCTCATGATGTCGAAAAGCTCCTCCGGCACAGGAAATCGAAGCCCATCTTTATGGTGGACTTCGTACACAGTAATAAAACCGTCATGAGGACACCACGCTCTGTCATACGAGCCCGGAATCAGCATGGCTACAGAATCAGGAATTCGGTATTTCTTCCGGATCTCTTCAAGTTTGCCGAGCGTTATGGTGGAAGAAATTTTCCTCACTCCAAGCCCCATGAGCGATAAAGGGCAGAAGACGCACAGATAGCAAAGCTCTAGCCAAAAGAAGAATAAACGGCGCAACACTTGGGGAAGAAAATGGAAAGCAGGCACAAAAATGGCAAGATAGGGACGAATGGGCCTTTAAATAGTTTCAAAGATTCAAAAAGGGCACACTCATTACCCTCGCCATGCGTCGCTCAGCCATTCGTCTAAAAGAGATCGTGGCCTTACCTTCCCAAGGCGTCTGTCAGAGCGTCAGTTCAGTATTTAATGTCCAACAGAAGTCCAAACGGCGGCGCTGGAAAGGTCCAGGACTCAAAAGGAGTTTGAAGATAATTATCCACTAAGCCTGGCACCATCTTTCCTCCAAGGGCATTTGCGGACTCGAACTAGCACCACAAAGGGCTCAAGAGCGAACAAGGATGGTCAAAATCTTGCCTCCTCAAAAACATCCTTCCTAAGCCACGACATTGTGCGCAGACAGACTACTGCAGAAAGAAACCAACCTCGAAAGGGAGCGGCACTTCATGTCAAACGGTCGAGGACCTTGAACCCTTTGGCATGGGGGGCTATATTAGGTCACAATATAAAAGCCCATAAAACAAGACCCAAAGAAAGGGCCAAAGATAAAAAACCCAAAGGGAAAATTTGTGGGCCAGAAGGATCGAGCGGCCGAAGAGGCCCAAAAAGCCCAAGTTAGCCTTATGCACTAGACTGACCAAGCAAACCCGAGAAGTCTCCTTCACCGTAAGGAGCTAACGGTGGCTATGAACACCCGATAGAAAAGTTTGAGAGCCTTAAGAAGATCCCACCACGATCAGGAAGTGCCCAAGCAGCCAAGAAACAACCCGAGGACCCTTCATAAGAAGCGAAAGACTCTCCAAGGCCTTCAAGGGACGATCAATGTCCGAGAACTACTTATCTCAAATGAGTTCGCGTACTCTCAAAGGGCCAAAGCACGTCGTACAAAGACGCAGACATCTCATACATGGTCGAGAGCGCCAGCTGGGCATCTTCGCTAATTACCAAGGAACCTGCAGCACCTGCAGGACCCAGTGCACGCCTGGTCAAATCTGGACTGACGCCTACGGCCTTCGTACCTGACACACTCAGGTCCTACCAGTAGGTTCCAGCGGCGTACCCACTGCACATGTCACTACTTCTGACACAAAAGAAGGCAGACGGATGGCCCCTCACGCGTCTGGCATATTTAGCAGGACAGGTGGCAGCCTCCCGGCCGTTCATCAGCTGCCACGTGTCCTCATCCCAACGGCCAATTCCGCCTATAAATACTCAGCAGAGACTTTTTCCTAGGGGACCCTAATCCCAACTCCGACAAGAATCCTTGCTGAACACTTGAATCTCCTTCATCCCTTTCGAAACAGAAAGAACGAATGCGACAAAGCTTCCCAACGAGAGAAGTTCTAAGAGAGGAAAAATACAAACAAGAGACAATGAAGGAATTCCTAAAATTTATACTCTGTAAGATTTTTATACATAGTGAAGCATTTTAACATGCCCAGAGCCTTGTGATTTTTTCCTCCTCATTCGAAAGGAGGTTTTTTCCACGTAAAACCCTTGTCCCAAATCTCTCATCCTCTACACTCCAAAGAAACTTGTGTTGCTCGGACCTCCGAATTCCAGACGCAACAGTATGCATGTAAAAGAGTTATAATAATAATATTACAGTCACAAATATATTTATTTATCATGCAAATTGACTCGAATATGGTTTGTCATACAGCCCATTAAAATGTGCTAGTAGATTCTATAATTGGCAATGCTATTTTGTCACTTAATTTCTACTGCTTTGAGTAGTTGAAAGTAAGAATTAGGGATATATTGTTGAATTACATATTTCACAGTATAAGAGTAATAACCACCACATAGGCACAAAGATATCAATTCAATGTATAAACGATTTGTCTTAAAATCGTTCATTATTACAACCAAGGCGAGGTGAAAAGATTTCAGTATTTACTATAACAATTTTAGCACTCAGTTTTCAACATCTCCAAATTCAAAATTACATTCTTTCAACAAAAGGTCATACAATACGTATCGCAGTATAAAAACAGCAATTTTATTAGTATAAATAGATTTATATAATATTATAACGATTGACTTAAGAATTGTTTGTTATCACAGCCTAAAAGTAAAATAATAGATTTTATTATTCACCGTAATAATTTTGGTATTTGATTTTTAACACAGCGAAAGTCAAAACTATGTTTGGTTGATGAATAATTATATTATATATATCATATTATAAAAATAATAAGTATATTAGTATAAAGGTATGTATATAATACTATAGGGATTGATTCGAAATGGTTCGGAACCAATCTTTTTTCCTCCCACAGGCACTGTTCACCGTCTTCTTAAGATATGGCAACATTGTTCACGCTACTGTTCATCATTAGAACAATGTGTTGTATTGCGTGTTTTGATTCTTAGTGGCCTCATGTGTGAGACGAAGCTTTGCAGTTGGGTTGTCTTCTTTGCGAAGGGTTTGTGATGGGTCGATGCTGGAAAGCGAGAAATAATGGAGCTAATGTCGATGCTGATATTAAAAAGGAAAAGCGACGGAGCCGGTGAGACATAAAATAGGTGCGGATCTGAGACCTAAGAAAGAATCAATGCGAAATGAGCATTGATTCGAGAAATCGATGTGGTTGCAGTGGCTACCTTGGAGTACAGTACGAGAGAAAAAATGAAGAACAGATGGCAAAGCCGAGAGAAAGGGCTGCGGGACAGGCGACGGCAAGCAACGAGTCGCATGGAAGAGGAGAACAGTGCACGGTGAGAGAAAAATTGGATGAAGTGAGCGACAGAGATCACAAGAATAATTCTGACATCATACAGAAATTATGAGGAAGAGTGAAACGAAGATTCCTGTATAAATCAAACCATATAATAGGTTATTTTTTTTTTATAAGAGGATGAGGCAATTTAAATTAAAATAATAATAATTATTATTATATAAACTATTTATATTAAAAGATGTAACTTATTGAATTTTAAAAAATATAATATAAATTTAAATAAGGATATAAGAATATTATATTATATTCTTAATAAGGTGTCCAAAAATATTGAGTTTTTTATTTTTATTACTTCACAATCAATCAAGTATTCATGTGAATTACCAAACACAGAGCAATTCGACTAGATGTGATATGTGCCCTTAGTTATTACTAATTTAATTTTCAATCTATGTTAAGTGATATATTCCTTGAGAAAAGCAAAATAATATCAGTCCAAAAATATAGCCTCACATCAACCGTGCCATCAACAGATCTCCAAGTAAAGGACTTCAATCTTCATACCAATTTTAGTAGTTATTTTAAAGTTTTCTATTATAATAACTTAATTGGCATTAAATCAACTTAAGTATGCAAACTTGTCTTATGGGATCCCAATCAGCCGAGTCATTGAATTACATTCCGATATTAGAATTCGAGCTATTAAACCATCTTATGTATAATCCTAAGACGGCCCCACACATGTTCGACCAATGAAGTACTAACGCCAATATGCTAAGGAGGTCACATCTATGGTTCGTTAACCATTCAAGTCAAATATTGTAAACCTATGTTGATGATCCCCTAATTCTCTAGCCTAAGAAGCCCAAATTAACTATAAATTCACTAATAAATTAATATTTATAATCAAATTTCTTTTAGATAAATAATATAATAGCACATAAAATCTCACACAAAAAATTATTAAATTGAAAACATCCAGGGTAGTACAATTTACAATTTTAAAAGGACTTTTCATCATTAAAAACTTGCCTAAATTATCGAATAATTTTTAATATTTTTATCTTTTATCGAAGTGAATACGTTAATTAAACATTTAATAATTTTGAAACTGAAGAGTGCATCATTTCAAACATGTGATGGTCCAGATATGTACTATCATAGTTTCAAAACCTATAGGACATCTCCCTACTATCAACTTCTTGTACTAATTGGGCCCATAATTTTTCCATTATCCAACATCCTTATAGTTGACTAGTATTTGCATACAACAGCTACAATTTAGACTCAATTCTTTATTTAACTCTATTAGAACTTTGATACAAAAATTGAAGCATTATCAAATCCATCGGAAGTTTGAACCATACCATCACTTTGATGTAATAATCATTTTGAACCATCTGATAAATGTTTGATTAATCACCAATGTTAGTCCTCAAACCCAAGTTGTAGCATGGCTTACATATGCACTCATTTCTCCTATATGAGTTAGTTCTACTAATCGTCCTTAATCATCACCTGTATTCAATGCCCCTATAGACTTTTCTGGATTCTCAACATAAACCTAAGTATAGCTCGTAGTAAGGTACAACCATCAAATATCCCTTACGGGTTATTGAATTGTCAGCATCTACATTTTTTAATTATAAACTAAAAGTCACTAGTCAACTCTATCATACTTTAGAAAAAAAGATGTTTGACTAAACTCCTATCTCTTGATTGATCTAACGCTTACTTTTTTTACAATCAAGGAGTATCTTTTAAAGTTTTGTAAGTAGAGTCACCAATAAAGCACTTGTTCTTATAGCAAATAGCAATATTTATTTGTACCGCTTGCTTTGTTAGTCCACTATTAATATACCAATACAATAAGTTAGTATAGTACTAGTAATAGATTTTTTTAATACTATTAATCAAGTCAGGTGTTAATCCTTATTACATAACCTTAAAGAATTGGTATAAACAAATAAGAAAGATACGTGAGTAATATGATTATGAAGATCATGATTTTACTTCTTGAACCTTGAAATCTTTAATTTTGATGGAATGCGTATTGATAGGATAATAAGGGATGGCATCGTGGATCTTACGCAAAGATGAGAGCCTCATCTAATGTTGGGGAGACATCCACACAAGTTAGACTTGTGGAGGTGGGTCTTTCCCATCATCATCAACTAATTGATCAATTTTTACAGTGATGAACTTGGTTATCCTCACCCTCTAATAAAATATTTTGAACCTCTTTCGTCACGAATTCGAATCAAGCAGGTCAATTTAAATAATTAATTATAATTTTTAAAATCTTAGATTTTAAATAAATTAAATAAATAACACAAAGTCCCAAAATTTGGGTGTGACCATAAAATATACAACTCAACAAAATTAAATCTAAACAAGATTTCATCAGATAACCGTCCAAATAAAATAAATACGATCCACTCTACTATCATCGTAAGGCAAGTAATAATTTGACCCAAAAATTATAATCAAATATAACACAATATTCAAACTATTTTCAAAATATAATAATAATTCTATATCTGGCTAATTTCATAATCCAGATATATTAAATATTAATTTAAACGGTAGTAAAATTAAAATTTATCAAATCGGACGAATAATTGACTGATCAGGTCTTTACTCCTACAATACATCTGGATCTTCTACTCTGAATGGATAAAATAGAAAACATGAGACTAATACTCAGCAAGTATCATATTCAAATAAAAAAAGTTTAATAAATACGAGAGAAGATTAAATGGATAAAATTCATTCAATTGACAAAATAAATTCAAATCATCGATATAATAAATCCTATGAAAATCCAAGATCAAAGATAAAAAATTTAATGACAATCTCGTACATAAATCAAATATCTAAATCCAAGATAAATATCCAAGTCATGAAACATTCCTCATCAGGATATGTATCTACATATAAAAATATATATAAATATAATAAAAGTGATTCGGACCATTTCCAATAGGCAATTAGCCAATTCCAAAGTCCAAGTACGAATCCGAGTCCAAATTTAAGGCATGATTAACTTGTGATTTGGGAAAGAATCTGA
>JAOVVI020008030.1:0-14465 GCA_028571085.2 Nepenthes alata
GACGTGTATATATATATATATATACAGCACTTGTGCCTCTTGCTTAGCCAGCGGCACTTGTAAAGAAGTGAGCATTGAGAGAGTTGTGTGAGCAAGACTTGTAGAGAGAGAAAGTCATACACTTGATTCTTTTTCGTTGGAGCTTGAGTAGCTTAACTATCTTTTATAGTGTATTTTTCGGTGGTTTTTTTCTTGGTTAAAGAAGGGTTCTTCCACGTCCAAAATCTCTTTGTGTCTTCTCGGTCTCTGCTATCGTTACTCTGTCCGTCCGAGTCCTTCTCTCTATTACCGTCCGAAAACTTCTCCTTTTGTGTCCGCTCGGCAATCGTGACTTTCCCGTATTTTGCGCCAACAAAAATCCCCAAAAATTGGAAACATTATGAAAACTTGAAAGGGAATTTACAACTCATTACTCAGGTTTTTTTTTCCTCTTCTTTAGCGGACAGCAATTATTATAAAACTTTTTGATATTATTTTCAAAATTAAGATTAAATATAGCAGCTACATTCTGACACCACTGACCCAGCCGAGAATTAGCAAAAGCCTCCAAATAACGCAGCTTTCACCAAAATATCGGGACTATATATAATCATTCTTATTATTTTATAGCATATAGTTAATTTTCTGTTACAAACCATACACTGCATAGCATAAATATATATAAGAGACACGTGCACTTCTTTATTCTGTTACAAGTCATTTTTCTAATTTTCTGTTCAGATTACATATACTGTGGCTACGGGTAATGAAGAAAGATAATATTCACTTTCTATTCTGTCTCTTATTTTCTCTCTCTCTCATTCTCTTCCTCTCTCGAAAATAACCCGTTTTTGTCTTCCTCCAGCCCTTCTTCCAGAACTCCCCCTCCCCTTTTTTACCTTACACTCTGCTTCACCTGAGCGAGCGAGTACAGGAAACTGGTCCAAGGTGTTCTGAATCGGCTTGGTTGCATCTGATTTTGAGACATAAGAGTTAAATTACCTCATATATGTATATATATATATATAAATATATAGTATAATTATTATGTATTAGGCTAATTAAATACCATCTCATTTAAATTACTGGCCAAAATTATATCACATATAATTTTTTAAATTTAGGGCTTTGCAGCATATTCCACCCATATATAATTATTTTAAAATAAATTGATATTTATTTAATTTAATAAAATTAAAATAATATTTATTAAAGATAATATAAAATGTTTTTTTATTATTTTATAATATAAATTTTACACATTAAAATTATTTTTAAAATATATATTTTTAATATATCTTTCATAAACATTATTTTAAATTTTGCAAATTTTATAAATTTTTATAAATATAAATTTAATATCTAATTTGTTTTAGTACCAAATTGTATATTACAAGAGTAAAAATTATTTTCCTTTATTTTAATCAAAATGCGGCTAAATTTCACGGGTGACCTCTAGTGGGACCCACCTTTTATTTTGAATATTTTGCGAAAACATATCACCCCAAAACAATATTATTTATTTAAAAGACGCATTTTAACTCCCCCAGATTTTTAGTTTTAAAGTTTCTTTTTTTTAAATTTCAAATGTGAAGTAAATTTGACTTGTTCATAGTCGGCAGCGCATATATTGCCGTTAGTAAAGAAGTAATTGATTGAAATCTTGTGAATTCCGTGACTAAAATTTTTCTTTATGGCAATTGCTCTTTTATTTATTATTTATTTTTTTTTAACTTTTTGATTTTTAGCCTCCTTCTGTTCCGCCTGTAATCGGCCGTCGGAAATTGCCCATAGATGAACGCGCCCATAGATTTTCACGGTAAAAAGCTCGTAACTTGGTTTTGCCCTCTTCTTGTTCCTTCTCAATCACCACCCATTACATTATCTTTTTTGTTTGCTTTTGTTAGTGTTTGACAACAAATCCTTCCGTTGGTTTTAATTTATGGAATGCTCCAATTTTGAAGTAGCACACAGGAGAGAGAGACGGTGAATGGGGCAGTTGGTGGAGCCAAGGTGGTGCTGATGATCGAGCAGCACCAATTGAGGACAAAGTTTGAAGGGAAAGGTGGCGAGCCGCCTCAGGGACGTGATGGAAATACTTAAGGGGTTTGAGGAGAGATGTCGAACGCCAGCTGACAAGTTGAAGAAGGTGGCTGAAGATTTGGTTGCCATGATGCATAGAGGACTTGAGGATGAAGACTGCAGCTGTGTCAAGATGCTCGTTAGCTATGTCAATTGTCTCCCCACTGGGTATACACTACTTGTTTTCCGATTTTATTTTCGATGTCGATTTCTTTCATTAGACATTCGGAATTGAATTTCCTTCCTTTGATCCATGATTTGATTAGCTTTATTGTTCAAATTCGCGTGCCATTCAAGTTCGCGTGGATAATTAACTTAAAGAAAGCCACTTGTGGGGATACATGATGAATGAGATCAACTGTCCTGGAATTGATCTCCTGACCTTCGGTTCGACTATGAAGTCTATAAGAAATAATTTCATGAAATAAATTTCTGCAGAAGAATGCAGGATGATATCCGTAAAGGAAAATCTAGTTTGTTAAAATGCTCATGAAAAATAGAGAAACTTATAAATAGATTAAAATGGGATTTTAGAAACACATTGGTGAAAGAAATAACAGAAAATGTGGGCTGTATCTAGATTTGGAATGTGAGATCTCTTTGGAGTGGATTTAAGAGAGACCAGGGATCAAATTTTGCTGATGTTAAGTTTTCGGGTATCTGTAAAGGAAAATCTAGTTAGTTAAATGTGCATGAAAAATAGTGAAACTTATAAATAGATTGAAGTGGGATTTTAGAAACACACTGGTGAAAGAAATGACAGAAAATGTGGGCTGTATCTAGCTTTGGAATGTGAGATCTCTTTGGAGAGGATTTGAGAGACCAGGGTTCAAATCTAGATACACTCCAGAGATCTCTTTGGAGTGTATCTAGCTTTCAGGTATGTGGGTAAGGAAGAAGTTAACTATTGTGTAATCCGAGGACAGTTGTATTGGAAAAAGAGTAAAGAAAAAGGAGATAAATGTTAAGTTGAGTTTTTAGCATGATCAGAAGCAGTGATTATGTTGTAATTTTGGAAATATGGAAGTATCAGAGAGCTAGGTAGATCACTGCAGGGGAAGAGGGGTTGATACTAGCCTGTATCTATGTGCGTGGGAAAGACTCAAAGCAGGGGCAGCAAACAAGCTCCAATCATTGCATTCTCCTATACGGTCATCTTATCTTTAATAAACTCCATTCTTCCCCACTTCATTCATTTTGCCATCTTAAACAAATCACTAAAATTGTAGCATCTCAAGACCAACGCAATCTGCTATTAATCAGAACTTACAAAAAAGTAAAATATTGAAAAAGGGAAATCCAATTAAAAAGTAAAGTACATGGAAACAAATTGGTTTCGTTTTTTGCTTGGTTGGACATCATTTTTTTCTGCCTCTGTTTATTTTTTTGACCAAAAAGGGAAATTCTGAGAGTTGCTTTGATCTAAAATAAGTCTTGATTTGTTGTTTCTCGTTTTCAGTGATGAAGTTGGATTGTTTTATGCACTGGACCTTGGCGGAACAAACTTTCGGGTAATGCAGGTTCTATTGCAGGGGAGAAATTCTGGCATCAAACAGAAACAGAGATCTTATAAGGTGCCATCTGAATTGAAGGTTGGAAAATTACATGTAAGTGCTTATAATTGCACAAATGGGATGGGATGGGCCAGGTATCAACCTGCTCAAACCAATGTTTTTCCTTGATGTTTGTCTAAGCCGTATATTGACCCAGTTCTCAGCACTAATATATTTCACTTGACTTGGCCAAAACCATGATATTGATATGTCAAAATATATCTTCAATAGTTTCTGGTGTAACAAGTCAATATATACATAAGGAATCATTTTGTTCAAGTGTGGCTCAAAGGCTCATTTCAAGTTAGTTAGGGTTGTGGTAACAGTAAAATATGTGGTCCAAGTCACTCAATCCAACTTCTAAAACTGGGAAGATTGTGTTGGATGAGTTGTCAAGCCTTTAATTTAGCTCTAGTAAATTCAGCCCTGATCAAGACTTGGGGTAGGATCAGGTTTAAATTTGGTCTAACTTAAGTATTTTGGCTTTTTTTTTTTTTATCCAGCCTGCTGAATGGTTGGCCCTAGTGTTTTGATTTCTTGATGCATACGGTCTGGCCAGCTTAAGAGAAAATGTATATCCTTAAGCTTGAATGTGGGTTGGCCATGCTGTGAACCTACCAAAAACAAGTACATTATACTATAGCTACGGCTGTTGTTTTCCGAAACACACCAGTTTGGTTTTTGCTGTCTCTGTTTAAAATCTCCTCATCCTATGAGATTTCATTGCGAACTTCAGGAGCTCTTTGACTATATGGCAGAAAGAGTTGCAGCTTTCATTAGGGAAGAGGAGGAAGGCTCAGATTTTCACTTTCTTCCAGGACAAAAAAGGGAGCTTGGTTTCACTTTTTCTTTCCCTGTGCACAATAAGAAGATCAACTCTGGCACTCTTGTCAGATGGACAAAAAGTTATGACATAGAAGATGCGGTATATTCTTTTCTGTTTAATATTAAGCTTCTTAAGTAGTTGTTATTAGATCAGCTAGATACATGCAATCTATTGGACCACGAGAATCAGGTTACCATAATCATGTCAACTCCAGTCAACTGTGATTGGTGAATAGGTATTGTCGGCATGATCACTAGCAAGAAGGCCACTTGATCCACCTGGTTCGATCTGCTGAAGAGATTGGTATCTTCAATATTTTATTCTTCTTTGACTGATGTGGGCAGATGCCACATTTGATGTGTCTACCACTCTAAATGTGCTTAAGCTGATCTGCCATGCCCTAGCCCAAATATCTCCTGTATGCATCTATAATAAGTTTACTGAAATTGGACTATCGCTAAGAACAAAACAACTAGTTAATACCTATGACTGCCCAGCTAAATGTTTGCCAAGCCTATATTTTAATATGATTAGGTGTTTAGTTATGCTCCATGATTAAAAGGCTATACCTCCCCACTCTGACTCTTTTTGTTGAATCAAGTAGATGTGCAAAGATGTGGTGGAAGAATTGAAAAAAGCCCTGGAGAAACAAGGCCTCGAAATAAACGTGACAGCTTTGGTAAGTCGAAATTGGGTGTTTTCCTTGAAAATAGAAGACTGAAGTAATTCATTAAGGAGTTGTTCCTATCCCCCTTATCCTTGTATGTTCTGTTTGTTTAATATTGAATTATAACACTTGTGGACTAGGTGAACGATGCAGTTGGAACAGTAGCTGAAGGTAGATATTATGACAAAGACTGCGTGGCTGGTGTGATATTGGGTACTGGAACAAATGCAGCTTATGTTGAACATGTAAAACAGATCCAGAAATTGCGCGGTTCTTTACAAAACTCTGAACATGTGGTTAGCACAGGATATTCCTATTCAATATAGCTACCAGTTCGATGTAGTTGAATTTAGTAGTAATGGGTTTGACCTTTTAGTAATGATTGGAAAGAAAGCGAGCTTTGAAACTCTGAAATCTTGTTGATGTTATAATGTAGGTTATCAATATGGAATGGGGTAATTTCCAATCATTGAATCTTCCTTTCACAGAATATGATCTCAAATTAGATTGTCAAAGTCTGCACCCTCATGAACAGGTGATCGTAGGTTTTTCTGTTCCTTTTTAGAGGATGGATCGAGCAATCTTACTATAATCATGCCTTAGCTACATGATGATGAGGTATCTACCTCTTATGAAGCCTTCAAATGTTGTGATTGTGTACAGATTCTCGAGAAGATGATTTCTGGTGAATATTTGGGAGAAATTGTTCGCAGAGTTTTACTTAAAATGGCTGAAGAGGATTCATTTTTTGGGGAGATTGTCCCTCCCAAACTCGAACAACCATACATATTGGGGTATGTTCTACTTGCTGTTCCACTCTTCTCTATGTATGGCATATAGCAGACAATATGAATAGTTCTATGACATATTGGATCCTCTTTCAGTAGGACCCTCATACAATATTGTGAAATGAGCTAAAACTCAATGCAAGCAGAAGTGTGTATCTGTATTTCTCTTCCTCACAGTTAAAAACCATCTCATTTCTGGTATTTGAGGATCGGCTTACATATTGGAATCGAGGGGTATGAATTGGAATTATTAGGCTCGAGCAGCCTAGACTAGCCCAGCCCAGCTTGGCTGACTGCCATGAGCTTATCATGGGACATGGAGATGATTGAACCTTTGTCCAGCCCATGAGCACCCAAGTTCATGATGGTGCTCGTGGGCTAGAGGCTGACTTTTCTGATCTCCTTCATCAGTTCAAAAGGGCAGCCTAGAATATGAAACTTATATATTAGAGGTCAATATATGCAGCCTTGCCGTGGGCAGGACTGCACTGTTGTTTCCACAAAGATGAACCTGATTTGCTTCATTAATTGATGATATTTTTGTCTCTACTCACCCAAAGTGTTTACATTTAATACTGGCATAGCCTAACGTGCTTTATGTACAACCACTAAATTTCCAGCCAGTCTAGTGTTTGGATTCGATTTGGTTTGCCCAAGTTGACAGTTACTGGAGAATCAAGTGGTTCCTTTCAATTCTCTTCTTAGCAGCGGATACTGATATAGGGGAAGCAATTGTACTGGTCGTTGATTAAAAGGGCTAGAATTACCTTTTTTTGGTTTATGTTTCTTGTTTCTTTGTTGAAGACTTCATCTTCGAATTCATAGGTCACTTATGGGAAGGGGGATCAAATAAGTGATAGTAGCAGCAGCATGCTTAGTATTAGTGTTTTGAGAAGAAATGCTTGAATTGGTGGGCCAGTTATATAACGATTGAGTGACATTGCTTTTTCAGTCAAATCAAAAAAATCCCTTAAATATGACGTAAAATGAATATTGTTCTGTCCATTGTTGTATATTTCTCTATGAATCTTATCATCTATTCTTAGAAGATGTGGTTTACGTTGCGTGGTTTGTTCATCGCCCGAAAATATGATTTCGGCTGTCATGTGCCAATACTGTTTGGAGCATCAAGGCATCTAGCTGAGCAGAATCACTCTCCATAAGATTTATTTACATTCTCTGATGTTAAAAGGTTTTATATTTTCAGGACGGACGTACTTTCGGCAATGCACGATGACCCGTCATCCGACCACAATATGGTTGACCAAAAATTGTCTGATGTTTTAGAGGTAATTATTGTGCATTTTCCTCGTGGTTGTAAAACCTCGTGTTATTCATATATAAACATCATTGAATCGGCTTAACCCAGATACATGATCTCCCCTTGGAGAAGAGGATCATCATTGTGAAACTATGTGACATGGTAACGAAACGAGGGGCTCGGCTCTCAGCTGCCGCGATGTTGGGAATCCTGAAGAAGTTGGGAAGAGACAGAAGGGGGACGGATGGGAGGGTGGAAAGGACAGTGATAGCCATTGATGGTTCATTGTATAGCAAGTATGAACTTTTCAGGAAGTACTTGAAGGATGCTCTTGGAGAGCTGCTGGACAATGAAGTCTTTCAGATGGTGAGCCTTCAGCAGGCCACCGATGGCTCCGGCGTAGGAGCTGCCATTGTTGCTGCCACACACTCAATCAATTCGTTGAGGTCGTGAAGTATAGAAAAGAGGCTTCGACGACTTCACTGTCCCCTGTTTCTGTCCATGTTGTGTGTGTTTCTTGAAAGCCTTCCTAAGTGGTTATTGTTCCATGTTGGTTTAGAGAGTGTTAAGCTCTCATCGAATCCCAGCAACAAGACTTGCTGGTTTCAAAGCTGCATTGAAGACATTCTTAAAATATTGTCAAAAATGATATGATTCTCATTTTGGGTAAACGTTAAGAATCCTTCTCGCTCTCTCCGGAAAAAAAGAACAGTCTAATACTTTTATGTTAAAAAAGGTTAAAACTATTCTCTTGTTTTTGTTTATTTTTTTTAATTAATTATCAATTATTTTTTTTTCATTTTTCAGTAAATTTGCATTGAGTAAAAAAGAGAAATGATCTATTATATATTTTTTTTAATATTCATTTTTTTAAATATAATTTTAGAGTTTTTTTTTACAAACGTGCGTCATAATAGACAAATTGAATTTGGCTGATTTGGTCTACAATTGTTGTATAAAATTTGTATTAGTATGAAAGTTAGGTTGATAATTATTTTTTATTTTTTTCATAAGTCTATATTTTCTTTATAAATTATCACCTTTTCTCTGAAAATATAGAAGGGGGTCTTTGTTTTAATGTATTCGATTCAAATAGTAAATTTTACAAAATATTTAATATTTTTATATAATTTTTCGTGTAGAAGGAAAAAGCAAATATTTACCCCCACTTGAGTGGAAAAATAAGATCATATCATATGTTAGTGAAGGGGATAATTGGGACCTACATCCCTCTATATAGATATCAATCTTAATCATTCATCTGAAAATATATGATTATAATTTAAATATTTTAAAATATATAATTTAATTAATTTTAATTTTTTTAAAAAATAGTTGAATTATAACTAATCATTTTTTATGAAATGATAATTTAGATTAAATCAATAACATTTTGGGTTTATATGAATGTGCATATGGCATAAGAAAAATTACAATTGTGAAAATAAAAAATAATATTTTTCAATATCCCAACCCTAGAAATAGTTATTGGCCAAAGCTATAAAATATTTGTTTTTATTTTAAAACATTTTAGGATTTATTTCCAAAGCTATAATTTATAACTTTTGTTAAAATAAAATTTGAGATTTTTTTTAAGTATTCATGAATCGAAAACTTGTTAGGAATAATATATATGACTTGTGGAACATATTGACAAGTTTTTTTTAGTAATGATCTAATTTATATTTTAAAATATATAAATTTTAACAATTACATTAAATAAATAATTTTACTCCAAAATAGGTTTAAATATCAAACATAAATATTCATCGATCACCTAACGCTATGTTAAGTATAGTCTAAAATAAGATTAATTCGATCGGATTAAACATATAGGTCATAAATTGTAAGCTCATAAAAGAATATCAGGCAATCAAATTGTTTGGCTCATAATGAAAGTGAATCAATAATTTGATTATACCCATGACATGTTGATCGATCGAATGGCTAAACGATTAGAAATTTTAAAGATCAATGTGATTAATGTCCTCACATTAAATTAAATTTAGTATTAAATTTTAATAAATGGTTATCTGGGGCAAGAGATAATTAGGCACATTAATTATATAATAATAGCTAATAAATAATAAATATTAAGTAGTTATAAAATTTAGACAACAGTTAGGTCTTAACAGCCAGCTATATCAATTTTATAATGATATACTAATTGATATTAAAATTATAAGTACACTCAATTAGTCACCCTTTCTCTCAAATTCATCCCCAATCTTTTAGTCCTATAAAATTTTTTTAATTTAAATATTAAATGATATATTAATACATGAGTTTCAAATCTTTTAACTTTATTAATTATTATGGTGTATATAATTTAAATCTAACGGTTAAAACACAATTAAATGATAATCCAAATCTCGAGCATATATCACGCCCATTGCTCACATAATTGTTGCTTTTATCTTTTTTTTTAATATCTATTTTAGTCACTTATAATTCAATCTTTAGATGAAATTTAATTTAATTTTTAAAAAATTTTAATAGTGGAGAATAATATCATAGAACAATTTCAAATTAATAAAATATCTAGCAAATTTTATCTCTGAGGTTTATATTATTCTGATGTTGAAATTTATTGGAACAGGAAGACAAGAAGGGCTACGATATTGATTGTCCTTTTGACAATAAGATTGAAGAGGGAGGGAGAGCATTTCCTTATTTTCATAATTTATTGTCAGAATTATTACGGATAAATTATAAAAATTTAAAATTGGGACGTGAAAATAATAATTTAAAATAATATCACGTTTAATAAATTTTAACTTATTCGATATTTTTGGATCCTATATCTTAAAATTAAAAAAACAGAGAAAAATAATTGTAACTTTCCATAGTCTTCGTGGACAATAAATTCCCAATTGAAAACAAAAACAAAAAAGAAATCTATTTTTGCTTATAATGGTGATGAGGTGCGCAATACCAACATTATAATTATACTTCGAGTGGGTATCCTGTCGCTGTGCCGTTCGCGTACTGCGGTTAATGATTATTATTTTGAATTTTTTGTTTTTTTTTTCCTGATTTGAATTTCCTTTTTTTTTGTGTCCTTTTTATTTCTAAAAGTGGAAAAAGGAAAGAATAATATTAAAATACGAAAAATTATGATTTTTTTAAATTTAAAATTCCGTGGGTTTTAAGTTAAATGGTGTTTTGGGGGTGACTGAATACGTTACGTTACAAGGTTAAAATAACTCTCACCAATGTCGTTAACATCCTGGCCTAGTCCAACTTTAAGCGGACTTAATTAATATTTGTTAGGTCTGATAAATACATAGTAAAATTTAAATTATCGAATAATTGAATGATTATTTTGTCAGGCTATTCTGATATAAAATTGTTAAGGTATCAACCCATCATATTATAAAATGTAAATTACCATGTATTCGGAAATCCTGACACGCAAAAGAAGAGTATATTGTCGATCCTAATAGCATGTTCATAACTCCTAATTATTCTAAACATTCATCAATTACAGATCACACCAATCTCGATCTAAGGTTATAATACTGAAAATTTATAAATTTATCTTACTACTCTATGAGGATCCATTAAGCTGATTACTATGAACGTGGTAGCTAATTTTAAAGAACGGTTGTCTAATAAAAAATATTTAACTTTTCATAAAGATATTAATTTTTTAATAAAAAAATATATTAATGCTTTAAATAAATAATGGTCAATAACTTTACTCAACAAGTCTGATAGCAAGCCTAATGTCTTTATAAATATAAAATCACTCAATACAAAAATAAAATTTAAGTACTGTAACACTTAAATCTATATAAAAAGCTTAAAAAATATCATTCGGATAATATTTGTTCATAAAAATATAATAACATAGAACATCACTGTTTGGAGGTCGAACTCTCTTACCTTTTAGCCTTAAGTTTTATAATTTTACTGGTTATTTACTTATTTAAGCATCATATGATAGTCATAAAATTATTATCGTATATTTTAACTCCTATTTTTGTATATAATATGTGAAATTTGAGTTAAAAAGATCTAACAATATGCTTTAAAATTATTAGAATTAAATATTAATTCATAATAATTATGAAAATGTAATTTGATTGGATCATTACCCTAAATTATGTGGCAGTGCATGAGGCCAAGGAGGGAAAAAATGCATTATTTCTGTAACGTCTTATCACATAATAAAAATTCAGGAAAAAAAAATTCTTCAAAATACTTCCCATCTAAGAAAGGAAGTCAAAACACTAGAAAACTAAAAATATAAATATGGTAAGAAAATACAATTGTTATAAGGATATTTTTAATTATTTTATTTTTATATGTGTCTATTAACATACAAAAAATAAATAAAATAATATATCCTAAAATCTAAAAGTTTATTAAATATATTTTTAAAATGTTGTAGAGTTATAATGAATAAAAAATCTAATACTCCAAAAAGAGCGGGAAACTCCAAAACCACGGGCGACGCGGCGAATTCAAGCAACGAACAACCACTCGATGCGTTAAAAAAGGAAAAATTAAAATACAGAAAGGGAAGATGAGAGACCTGAACCTTACAAAGTTCATGGATCACAATGCCAACGGGAGTTCAGATTTTCACCTCCTCACAATTCCGCCAGAATTGGCGGAACCACCCGAAAACGGGGTTGCGCCGCCACCAAAACCATCAAGACAATTGACGCTTCTAGCTTATTGATTTCTACTACTCTGTGGTGTGTGTCGGCGGCAGACAGGTGAAGCCAGGCAATAAAAAGGCGTAATATCTGTGTTATATACAGCATTTTATTCTTATATACATATATTTTTGACCTTTTTTTTATTTTTTTGGAAGAATTTGTTGTCAAAGCTCTGTTTTTGTACCTTTTGATATCTGAAGATTATATGTAAATGTATCCGCTTAGTGTTGTGTTATTGTGAAATTTTAGTTGCTTCCATTCACTCTGTTTTGTTATCTGAATAATTTGTTTCTGTGATTGCATTTGGTTTCTCTTGTCCCGTTAACATCTGTAGTTATTGATGTTAGTTCTAGTTCAAGGATTTATGTGTTTTGCTTATTCAATCGTGCTCGAATCGTGACAAATATCTCATTTGTGTTGGCTCTGTTTGCTCAGCAGGAAATCGCTTCAGCCTTCTCTTTCTCTGTTCAATCCCTGTCCGATTGGCTGGCCTTTTTTTTAACAAAAAATTCAGGTGCCTTTTCTTTTCCAACCCTCTGTTGCTTGAGAAGCTTGTTTGGGGATCAAACAAATGCATTTTTAATTCCTTTCGGTTTCAAAAATTAAAATTATGCGGATTTTGATGAAGAAAATATACATTGAAGCATATATAGAGGTTTTAGCTCTACATAGATCTTAGCTCTTTGGTTTTTGGAAGTGTTTAATGTAAAGGATGAACGATAATAATGCTAAATGTGGAAAATAAAGTATAATAATGCTTGGTTTGAGCACATAACATAAAACCATTGCGCCATGGATACAATTGCACGATTGTAGCACATTTCATGCTCTTTTTTATTTTTATTCGTAATCCAAAGGGCCTAGCGAGTTTTATATCAATCAATACGCGGTGAGAATTTTAAGGTATGTGGAGGATCATGGAGTCTCAGAGTCCACAGTAGGCTTTTATAGTGCAGTCTGTCTTCTGGGCATCTTTGGAGTAGAAGCAAAGAAATCCAAAGTGATCAAACGGCTTGAACCGTAAAGGATGTTCATCATCAACCAACTCTTCTGGCGTTATTACCAAGCCGTTGCTGAATGCAAAGAGCACTAGAGAATATCTTGCCGTCTTCTCAGTCATGATTACACGATGAATAGGAGCATGTATTCTGTTGTTGCTCCATGCCTGCGTAACATAATAGATGCATCAGTTAGAATCATACCAGAATTCACCTAAACTTCGTGAAGATGGAAAGAAGCATCTTTATTTACACTTCTCATCACTTGGCCAGAATTTTCTTACTTGCAGGAAAGTTTGTTAGTCCATATTCTTGTTGGTTAGATGCGGTTGTATATGAAGAGAAAACTAGTTAAACATTTTACATCTGGTTCCCGATCTACATTTTCCACACCAACATAAATTTCTAATCTTAACTGAGTTTCTAGCATGAGGTATTCTTATAATCTTTAATGTCATTGTGATCTAACAGAATCGTTATTAGTTTAAAATTTTGTGGCCGTCAATAATATATTAAACTATTATTCTGACCAGCGATATTAGTAGCATATCATTGGATGTTAAATTTTAGATAGACCAATAATTAAGGAGAATTTTTTGAACATCAATAATATATTTGGTTGTAGAATAGAATTGCTATTACGAGGAGGAAAAATATGGCAAAAATATGATAAAAATTTAATATTTTGGTATTTGGCATGTTAAAATAATACAATAATAAATAATTAAATAATATTAAATGACTTTTTTGTCATTATCTTAAGAAACATATTTATGATCTATGATTCATCGGTTATTTCACACCACCCCCAAGTCACCTCATAGCTACCAGCTTGCCACCACCTGTTGGGGTCACTTTCTTGTGGTGTTTGTGTTCACGAACCTGTGAAGACAAATGGACGCGGACGTTTGGAGAAATCCGGGAACGTTCGTCCTCGGGGTAGCTGGAAGAATTCGACGAGGACTATTGAGGAGGAGCAGTGACTGAAGGATTCATCCGGAAACTATTGTCCAAGAAGTTGCGGATATAGTGGACGAGGACTCCTCAGAGGTATCATGTCCGAGAGGTTGCTGAGGACATGGACGAGAACTCTGAAGCCTAGGCGTTGACTTCCTCAGTAGGCCTGCTGCAAGCCCGTGCTGCAGGGCGTCCAACATGCCCCGGATTTGAGGTTGAATGTGATTTCAACCGGGAAGCTTGATGAGGAAGGCTTTCGGACGACATTTGGCGACGGCCAGTGGAAACTCACCAAAGGCGCCTCAGTGTTGGCAAGGGGAAGCAGGATATCAGGGTGGTATCTGATGAAGACCTGCATTGCCAAAGGAAATGCCAGGATGACCAACGGGGGCATTGGTCAAGGAGGCAATGGAGGACGGCCAGGTGGTAGCAGAGAACGCCCGGGTGGCCGGCGAAGCCAGCAGGGCCGAGGACGGAGCTGTGCAGAGCCAACGGCGGAGCTGTGTAGGGCCAAGGGTAGAGCCAGCAGAGCCAACGACAGAGAAGCAAGGGCGGAGTTGAGCAGGACCAACGGCGGAACCAGCAGGGCCGACGGCAGAGCCAGCAATGTTAACGGCGGAGCTGAGGTGGCCAAGGCCAAAGGGGAAGGTGCTGAGGACGTGGCCCAAAGTCTGAAGACAAAGG
>JAOVVI020008031.1:0-14463 GCA_028571085.2 Nepenthes alata
CCATTACCTTTCTTAGCTAGGACCACGTTAGATAATCAATCCAGGTATTGGATCTCCCTGATGAATCCAGCATCGAGAAACTTTTTCATTTCCTCATGGATAGCAATTAATTTTTCAACCGAATGATTCCTTCGTTTCTACTAGATAGGTTTATGATCGGGGTCTAGACCCAACTTATGGACCATTACTCTAATCGGTATTCTTATCTTATCAACAGGTGTCCATACAAAAACGTCAAAATTCCACCGTTGAAAACTGATAAGTTGGCAACGGAGGGGTTCTGGCAAAGAACTTCCAATTTGAACATACTTCTCTAGATTACTGGGATCTAAGGAGATCTGATCTGTAGATTCTCTAGACTGGGCTTGTAACAAGGTGGTCTTATCACAGAATTCGAGATCCTCAATTGGTTGACCAGGGGGTGTTTGAGTGACTTGGGACAAGTAACATGTCCACCCGGTCATTTTATGGCCAAGGACCTCTCCTACGTCGTATGGAGTGGGGAACTTCATTTTTAAGTGTGAGATCGAGGTTACTGCCCCAAAAACGGTTAGACAGGGACGTCCGAGGATGGTGTTGTAGACCGATGAAAGGTCCATTACCAAGAAGGAAAGTATTTTGGATGCAGTCCTCGGGTAAGTCCCCAACATAACTTCTAACTGGACGACCCCCTGAATGGGCAC
Source organism: Nepenthes alata (assembly GCA_028571085.2). Classification (NCBI taxonomy): domain Eukaryota; kingdom Viridiplantae; phylum Streptophyta; class Magnoliopsida; order Caryophyllales; family Nepenthaceae; genus Nepenthes; species Nepenthes alata. Next base: position 684 of record JAOVVI020008031.1, read on the forward strand.
CAGCTCATTATCTAGTCCGTAAAGGGGTCCATCGGTGGATTTCATTTGACTTATCTTTAAACCCAATTTAAAGAACACATCAAGATAAAGCAAATTTCTAAAGCTTCAATTATCAGCAAATACTTGTTTTAATTGATAGTCTACATCACCATAAAAAACGAGAGCAACTACAACCAAATGATTAGAATAAGAAAATGGTACACGAGTCACATCTTGGTTACCAAAATTAATAACGTCATTCTTAACCCTTACCATCGATTTCTTATGGCCTGCGGCCACATTTGGTCAATCTGGGATGTCATTCTACATTAGTCGCGTTGTTACCATGTTGACGATCCCGGCTACCACTCAGTTGTCTGGATGCTCGGCTTCATCCCCGTCTGCTCCTCCAGAGATTTGTTCGGGTCTTTGCAAATATCAAGTGAGGTGACCTTTCCGAATCAAATCTTCAATCTCATTTTGCAGCGTTCGACAATCTTCAGTGTTGTGACCCTCAGATCGATGGTAATGACAATACTTTGAGTGATCCCCTCCGTCCGGATTCTTCAATGCTTTCGGCCATTTAAAGAATTTTTCATCCCAAATCTGTATCAGGATATTAATGTGTGATTCATTTAAAGGAGTCAGGTTTAAGGACCAAAACTCCCTTCGTGCTATTGGCTTCACCTTTGGCTTGATCCCCATTCTTCCTCTTTCCATCCACCGTCCCCTTGCAAAAATGGTCCATACGCTTTGATCGTTTCACCTCGTTTGCCTCTTCGGCCGCTATGTAAGCTCAAGTAATAACCTCAACCTCCTAGAAGGTCTGCGGGTCTTCATGTGCCAGATACTTGAAGAAATCCCTAGACTCTAGGGTCGATATGAAAGCACTCAGCTTCACCTCATCAGTAAGCTTGGGTATCTTCCCAGCCTTGGTCGTGAACCGAGTCAACAAGTTCTTCAAACCTCTGTTTGGTCCCTGCTTGATAAGGGTAAGGTGCCATGGTTGCTTCTTTTCCCTTCGACTAGAGGCGAACTGTGACAAGAAGCCGTCGGCCAAATCCTGGAACGTTCAAATCGAGTTAGGCTGAAACCAATAGAACCAAACTTGAGCGTCCCCTTTCAGAGTTAGTAGAAAGAACAGACACATTGCAGCCTCGTCCAGGCCTTAAAAGCTCAGAATAGTGTAGAAATGGTCAAGATGATCCATCGGATCAGTACTCCCATTGTAGGATCCAGGGCCGACATTTTTAATTTGTGAGGGAGTGGATGTGTACGGATCTCCATCATGAATGGTCATCTCCGAAAGTCTACAATTCGTCCACCGGCGTCCCCTCTGAAAACATGCTGCCACGTTTTTTCGACTTTCTCCTCCATTTGAGAAGGGGCTGCTATCCTCTTCTCGTTAAGGAAGATCCTCAATTCTGAGGGGTTTTATGTGGCATGAGAGGTTGGGCGACTCACAATCTTAAGAGGATGCATATTATGAGAGGTTCTTCATTTGTATGAAGGCTCCCTATTATCACGGGAATAACGAGGATTTCGCCTTTTGGGCCTATCCTCTCAAGTCCTGTAACTTAGGCGACCCTCTAGGCACGTCAGGACCTTATTGCTTAAGGTAGCTTGGGTCCCAAGGTCTCCAGGTTGACGGCCCTTCTCAATGGGGTGCTTCTTTACCCTCTTCATTTGCTTGGATGTCGCTCGTTGGGAGGCGGAAGATGGAGCCCCCTTCGGTTGCTCGTCCAGTCGTGTGCAAATGGTTTAGACAACCTTGGAGATATCGTCCATCTTCATTGCGAGTGCATGCACATAGGGGTCGGGATAATTCACACGACTGCCCAAAGGAGGGCAGTTGCCACATGAGGTTCTTTTACAGATCAGCATGCTGACTTGTGCCCAAGTGTTCACCATGTTGTTCTTTTACAGAAGTGTGGTAGTCGGACCTTTTAGTCAATTTCCACAAAATGCACTAATGATACGATCTCGAATTCGGATTGTTATACGGATTATGGAACCAAGAAACAGTTTGCCTGATTTGAACGATTAGAAGAGGGTCCGGTCTCATATGCTTCGAATCTGGATCCTGTGCAACACAATAAATAAGCAGTCAAAGGATTGGCGGGACTTACTCAGTTTATTTTCCGACGCTTAAGTCAGTCATCTTCCTCTTTAGAAGGAGAAAAAGAGGATGTAAATTGAAAATGCTAATGGTTATCTAAAATGTTATTAAGATGAGCATTTAGTGGAAAACGCCTTTAGGAGAGAGACAAAAATGCGCTTGAAGAGTCTTAGACTTGTCCCTTGCAAGCTTTCGGGTTATTAGTTATCTGTCCTCCCCCCTTCCTGTTGGAAAGGAATGATATATATAGAGTTAAGGGGCAGTTGATCTTTCTGTCAACTGCCCATGGAACAGTTTGGATGGATAAGAGGATGTCGTTCAACCGACTGTTCTAAACTGGCAGCTGAGTCTGTTAAGCTATCCAGCTAAGAGAAGGAAGTTGTCTATTCCGATTAATTAGAGTTGGTACTGTCATCGTATATGAAGTGAACTGTCCGGATAAAATCGATGAGCTCATCTACCTACTTTGGGTTACATGGGCAGACCAGGACTTTATTAAATTATGGGCCAAATCCTTGATGGACCTTTATCTTGGGTCGGTGGCAACTATACCCATTCATTTGGCTTCGATGAAGAAACTCTCTCTCTTTCTCAATCTGTTAGCCCAAATCCACCCCTGCCACCTCCGCTTCCCACACCACCATTTTCCACAACTCCCACTGCCGCCAGCAGCACCATTTCCCTTTCCCTCTCTGGCTCTCTCCCTTGTTGTCTCTTTATCTCTTCTATATCACCGCAAAGTATTTCTCTCCCCTCTCTGGCCTCTTACTTCCCAATCTTTCAGGCGACTAATCTAAACTCGATATTGCTTAGGAGAATTGCTAAAATCCTCCCACATTTTAGGCTCCCCGTAAAGCCAACGATTAGATAAATGACAGAAATCAAATAGTCATTTAAATTATTTGGTGAAATCTCTACCATTCATTTACCCATATTCCAATCCTGACTATTGGGTTCAACTAGGAACCAAAAATACAAAAAGACCTTAACAACATTCATTGCCCTAATGTGCCGCAGGTGGGTAAGGCCACTATCTGCCATGGTCTCCTTGTCCACTCACACAAAGCATGATCTGTGCCTTGCTGTGTGTGGGTGAGGCCATCCATGCTGTCTCTAGGAGGTTTCTAGCAAGAGAGAGAGAGACAGAGATGAAGTAGATAATTGAAGGGAAGGAAGGAGGGCCAGGTGGCTGCCCAAACATAATGGTGAGATAGGGGATGGAGTTTGGCTGTCTGAGTCAGTTGTGATTGAGGGGCACTGCACCTCTAGCAATCAGGAAAATCTAATTAATGATATTTAAACTTTCAAAATAGTCATTTAAATAATTTTTTAAATATTTTTTATATTTAAATTTTATATTAAATAGATCTTAAGATTTTCAAAAAATAAAAAAAATAACAATCTTTAATTTATTTTTATTTTAAAATATCCACCCTTGGATTTGTATTCAAGGTTAGAAATGGGCAGCGAAGGCCCCATTGCATTTGTCACCTGTGAGTTTGATTATTTCTTTAATTTTCAAATTCATTCTAAATTAGCTAATAATATATGTAATGAAACAAGGTAATACTGGAAAATATTTGGTGGAACGCAATAATTTTCAGAGAACACCCAGCAATAACAGAGGAATACACATAAATTTTTTGGTGGAAATATTCGCAATTCTTAAAGAAATACGTATCATATCCCATAATATTTTTGAAGGATACCCCATAATATTGAGAATGTCCATATTTCTTAAAAGAATACTTAATAATGCTCAATATTTTACCCTCAATTTGTTGTCATGCCTTTTGTCATCTATCTAACAACTGCCACTATCTAACTCTTTTTCAGCAATCATCATGGCAACATCTTGTTATATGGTGAAGGAATCGAGGAGAAGGCATTGGTGAAGGCGTGTAACATTGCTCATGTGAAGAAACCTTTTTTTAGTAATAAATTTGAGCCCTCAAGACTTCTAATGTGGGACTTATTTTCAAGGTGAAGAAGAACAAAACAAGTACCGGGGTTAGAAACATCCAACACGGCTCCCCAAGGGTTCAATAGGAAAATTTTCAAAAAATCTTTATTATCAGAATTTATATTCTCAGAGAAGGAAGGATTCGAACCTGTACATACTAGGACCAAACCCCATTGCCTTTAGGTTGCTTCCCCTTGGTGCAATGATTATTAACAAACAGTTTGGGTTGTTTAAAATGAGATTTCAACCTAGCAGAATGCTTACTTAATAGAACATTAATGAATATATCGAATAGGTGGTTAGAAGAAAAGAAACTAGTCCAAGAACCTCCTCAAGCGATGTCTACTATTCCTTCCTATTAATCTAATTAACTAATCTTTCCTTAAAGCACTTCCAATAAACTATACCCACTTGGGGCCTCATAATTGTCGTAGGGTACCCTTCCCTCCACTAGCCTTGAGTGATGGACTAAAGTGAAAGATTTAATCACAAGATCCACAGATACAATCAATTCAACAAGTCGGCATTAGATTTGATACCCATAAAATAAATGGATTCAGGATTTGATCTTTTGCAAGTATAAAGACTATAATAAAAGAACAATAAAGAGGTGATTTTGCAGAAAAGTAAATAGGCTAATGCCAATCGAAAGCTAACTAGTTGTCCCTCTTCTATCTAAGACAGGAAAGATCAGAACATAAAAAGCACGTGCATAAAAATGATAAGATAGAGAGTTAAATGAGTTCTAGTTCATTCAAAACTAATAAACGTCAGGTTGAGGGTTTCTACTTTGTTATCAAAAAAAGTAGTTTTTAAGAGAGAAAGCCTGTTTAACAACTGGCTCAAGTCAGAAACTAGCTCATCTAAGCATCACAAACATTAATAAAAATATCAACTTATATTTAAAATATTAACCAATGAAGCTATGTCAATTTAAAATTTTTTGAAAAAATTTTTTGTCCAATATATCCAACACTAATGTGCATTGTTCAATATGTCCAATACCAATATGACTATGACCAATACTAATATTTTTATCCATGATCCCAAATAAGAGAAGCAATCTCCCTAGTAATAAAAATCTTCACCTTCAATCTACAATATAACTATCAGCAAACACGAGATTCCTTCTTATGCAACAAATAAAAACAATTAAATCATTTCTGAAAGCAAAGTTTCAAGTCAAGATAGGTCAGCAGAGATATATTCATCCCTTGTCCCTTTTTCTTTTAAATCTTTTTTTAATACCTAGTTAGTTAGGAAGTATGAAGAATGCAATTCCTAAGTCCATGAGAATCAATATACTAAAACAACAGAAAATTCCAACCATGCTAAAATAACAAAAAGCCAGGGCATATTGAATTATGCAGAAAGAATCCACACTGATTCTCATTGTTTCCCACAATTCAAGTCTCACCTTCTTCACAAACAAATCAGGAAAACCAATTCTTCGAAGAGGAAATGAACAAAAGATCTTACCTGAATTCCTATCTATGAAATCATCACTCAAACAGAGCCCAGACACGTCTATCTGCAATGGCTCATCTACCTCCTATCATTTTAACAAAACTTGCAATTAATTCCTTATTACCAAAAGTCAGAACAATCAAAGTCTATAATATACAGCATTGATGCAAATATCAACCGATATGATACATATCGATTAATATGTATCGGTATCGGACCCCCTAATACTTATATTTTTCGATATTAAGACAATATTACTACATATTTTCATATCGGTTATACAACTTATATATCGGCTGATATGGCTCTTCCAGCTTATGCTTTTAAGAAAATTTTTTTTACACGTCTGATATATCGGATACCCAATACATATTGTTTATTATATTTGATATCAATACCGATATTTTCATGCGATGATATATAGAAAATAGGCAATGAGAGAGAGAGAGTCACCTTAAACACAGCGGCATTACAAGGGGCCCGAACAGTTGAAAGGTGCATAAATTCAGCAAATGTTTTCCACGTCAAGTGATTTAATACTCTTAACATCTGGTCATAACTACCCACTGCGAGAAACTGGCTACAAGGAGACCATGAAACAGTTTTGACACCTAATCCGCTATCATATGCCTGATATTTAAAAAGACACCTCCCATCTGGGGAATAAATCAAAACCTGTATAAATGACATGCCAACTTAAGATGTCACTAGCATTTTTTCACAATTAATTTATTGAAAATTTATGAAATTTGCAATTTTAACTAAGTGAAAGTATAATTTATGGGATCCTGCTGCATGTATGGCTGAGATATAGTGTACAACAAAAATGGAAAAAAAAAAAATCAAGCTGGTTGAGGGTAATGCAGAATGACATAACTCATCATTGTGAAATATCATTATTCAATAATTGTAAGCAATGTTGTCAAAGGTGCTAGGCAGGTTAAGGTGCTAAAACTCCATAGTACCCAAGGCACTCGGCGCTATGCTAAGCACTTGCCCCAGACAAGTGAGGCAGTAATTAGGGCATAAATATATGTCTATAAGCCATGTAAAAAAATATTAATCAAGGGTCAAAAAACTAAAAGCAACCATAAATATATTTATATAAATAAGTACTACATTATTACACATAATACAATCAACAAAAGTACAAGGCTACAATATATATTTTTTAGTGTATGCAAATCCTAAGACACACTAATTCTAATCATCATTAAAATCCACCACATCATCGTCATAATTATTATTATCATCAAATAAACTCTCGCCAAATCCATCACAAGAGTTTGAGAATCAATCAAGAATAGCCAGTTCATCTACTCTTATTGCTCTAGAACTCAAAGGCTTTGTATCTGCTTACTAGAACTTGAAACTTTTGTCTTCACTCAAAATTTGTTATCTGTGACCTTAGCCAGCAGTGAAATTGATAAAGATGGAGATTTAATATGGTGCGAATGAAATGGTAGAGAGAGGGGTTGTGTTGTGCAGATTATGATGATGAAAGGGCTTTACAAAAAATACAAAATTGTAATTTTTTTGAAGACTAAGGATATTTTAGGAAAACAAGCAAAAATTTATTTAAAGGAAATGTGGGCATTTGAGCTCGTAGTTGTCTTGTTTTAGGCGCTAGCCTGGGCGAGCGCCTTGACATTTCACCTTACCCAGATATGATCCACGCACCTGTGCCTTGCCTCACCTCACCCAAGCACCAAGGCGAGCACCCAGAACCCATTTAATAACAACATTTTCTATAAGCACAGCAAACTGATGATATTTTTGAATATAAGAGGCACACTTAGATGAAGGAAATAAAACATTGGACAGCCAGATTTTACATAGGGGATGGAGATCAAATATCAATTATAGAGATGTGTACCTTATATTCAAGAGGGGAATCCCAAATCATAAGAGCACTATCATCTGGAGACCATTCAATGTCTGCCAAATCCAACGTATCTACTGCAAACACACCCATTACTTCCCAAGTAAGGCAAGAAAGAAGGTTTATATAATCCTTGCAGTCACGCCTTGTGCAAATTGCAGCATATTTTCCATCATGGGTGAAAGAAACACTTTTGGAGGCATGCTTTGGCCATTGAACATGTACACAGGCCGTGTTCACCAATGACCAAACAGTTAATCTCAATTGAAAATCCGACGTAGTAAGTATGTGGCGGCTGTCGGGGCTCCACCAAGCATAAGCAATGCCAGCAGGACCTTCATCTATTTTGCATGTCCATTCAGGCTGGGACAGTGACCAAGCTTGTATCATTGGTCTCTTATAGAGACCACAAAGTATGTACTCAGAATCAAAGGCCCATTCGATATAGCTTATCTTATCAACACAGGAAAACAGCTGGATAACCTGTGCAACAATACGAATTTAGACTACCATACCATCCAAAACAATAAGAAAAAGAAAGGCATTCTCTTTAGCTGAGGTTATAAAATCAATGGCTGATGGCTCCTCAACCACAACAAAGAGAGCAATGTATATATCAATTAGCATATTGCACAACGTTCATCTATTAAGCATTTGAATCATGGATGAAAATATCGGTATTGGTCGTAACCATATCAATATTGGATATACTAAATAATACGTATCAGTATTGAATATATCGAAAGAAAAAAATTGTAAAAATCGTAAATTAACAGGGTTATATCGGCCAACATATCGCGAAATTGTTGCGGTATCTAAAAATTTCAGTATCGGGGGCTCCCGATACTGAATATCGGCCAATATTTGCATCTATGATTCAAATTCATATTTATAGTATGTATTTGATTACGGAAATCATATTCAGTAGGCATAGTCACTAGAATATTGAGGAAAATTTTGAACGCATTCACTGAGCATTACTTCACCATATGCTCGTTGCCATAAGGGGTTTTGTTAGTGGATAAGGTGCTGTTCAAGATAGTACATATCTCTTAATTCACATCAACCACCTCTCCAGATTTTACGTATCAAAGAGTAAGAATATATCTCCTAATTAAACCCATAATACAAAAGCAACCCTGTTCCAATTTGCAAAATTATGATTGATCTAATCTAGGATATTTGCATGAAACTACACATGACAGGCAAGATTTCCTTGCTGTGAACTGCCAACATGAATTTTTCTTTTGAGTTTGACTGCATGACATGACTTTCTAGGCTGAAAACATACTTTGTAACAGAAGCAAGATAATTACAAACATAATCACAAGGAATAATTTGATTTTCTTAGTTCAATGCAACTTTTGTGAAAATGAAGTTGTTGCGTCCCTAGATCCGAGTTGTTGTACAGGCTAGGGAGCCACTCGATCTTCGGCGTCGAGTTGAATTGAAGCCGATCTGGTCCCCGTCTCTTCAAACCTGGACCCTGTGCAACACAACTAAAAATGAAAGGTCAGAGGACGGCGAGAATTATCCCCACCGTATATCCTTCGAAGCTCAAATTAGAAATTTTTCCAAGAGAATAGAAAGATGCGATGGTGTAAGATACGTGGATGCATATAATAGGAGATTGAGCGTTTGGGTGGGCCCGGTAGAGAGGCGACTTAGAGGTACGCCTGATTGAAAGGCCATTTAGAGAAGCGCCTGGCTGAAAGGGCAGCTTAGAGGTATGAAAAGCAGGCTTATTGGACGGAGGTAGAGACTCCTAGAAAGAAGTTAAGTCTCCTGGATGACCTCCTGGGATGAAGGGATGAACTCCTCGGATAATGCTTTTTAGACGGAGGACAAGTTTGGTCTCCTTGAATGAGGGATGGCCTCCTAGAAAGAGGGCTTGCTTTTCTCTATTTTAGGCCTCTTTTCTCTCTCCGGATTCAGGTCCCTTCACTGTGGGGTAATGATAAAATATTTATAATGTTTAAATGGTAGTTTTAACTTCATAACCTGTGAACTATTATAACCAGTTTGCCATTATCTTCCCCAGCCAGCTACAGACGGTTTTTCCAGTGAGCAATAATCTAACGGGCCCTTATTCCGACCATCTTATCCTGGGCCTTTCTCTCGAAACGGCCTATCTTCGGCCGTGACGTGGGCGGCTTTTTGCTAGACCTCTCTTCCATTCGTGGATCCTCTTCCTTGGCCGGGTTTACCAAACTTATCAGAAGTTTTTGGGGGCAATCTGGGAATGTGGAAATTTCCATATAGATACAGTTGGCAATTTATGAAATTGGCTTAGGTAATACAGAATTCAATGGTTCAACTTTGGATTTGAAATTGCATCTAAAAATGGCAGAGATTTCGTTTACCATAAAGGTTTAACAGCCCACCAGACAATTCATAACTTGTGTTTGAATTCTTGTTAATTGGTAAATGAGCCACGAAATTGATCTAATTATATGCACTAGAACTACGCTTAATTTCAATTATAGTTGCACCTTGTTTAAATGTGGGATTGCTAATGAACCCTCTATTGGATCAAGCAACCTTCATTCAGGTATATAAGTAAGATTAGAGGATTAATTTAACGAGTAATTTGGTCAGTTGACCTCCTCTCCTTGTTTTCTCATTTCTGTTGGGGGCTGAGGCTCAGTATGACAGGTAGATGATCCATCAAAGAACCATCGACAGGATCAAGTCAACTTAATTCACCAAATCTAAGTGAGAGTATAGGAGTCGTTAAGGGATAAATCAATAATTTGGTCAGCTAATCAGCATATTGTTTTTTTTTTTTCTCTGGTGGGGGGCCAAGGTAGCATGCAGATGGCCCATCAAAGAATTTTGACAACCCATCAATGGTATTATGCATATGGGATGATTGAGAAATGGAATGTAACAGAATTTTCCTGTCTTGGTTCTGATTCTTGCACGAAACGGGTAAATGAAGCCAAAAGAGCAACATCAACATAAACAAATTCCTAGGTCCCAATAAGTCATATTGGCTATTCAAATCAACTTCCATCATCCCACTCGAGTAGCGCAACATCCTACAAGAGTAAAACTCATTCTATATCCTTCTTTGTCATTTGGTGCTAACCTTTCTTCCTGCCTCTAACTCAATCAAATTACCTTTTCTTACTGGGTCTAAACCACTTAAATCATTCCTCCCACGTCTTTTCTTTGATAAGTGTGACTTTTAATTAGCTACGGATATGTTTATTGCTCATATTTTTATAATTAGTTTATTTATCTATCTTAGCATTTACACCTCCACAGACGAATATGTTCATTGCTTATCTTTTATAGTAAGTCTACTCATCCAACTTAAAATTACCATCTCTACAACATGAACTTTTTTATACATGTTTTTAATTGCCTAGAATTTTGATCCATAAATAATGAGTTGATAGTTGTCCTATAAAATTTTCCTTTCAATTTTGAATGTATCTTCAAATCACAAAGTACTCTAAAATGCATTTCTTCATTTCAACTAGCTTACAAATATATGTGTCACGTGATAGCCAATATATGTATTTTCTCGAATTATAGACCAAGGTATCAAGGTTTATTGCTTTTAGGAATTCTTGGGCATTAACTTTGACTTTTTCAGTATATTCCATGGGAAACCAAGATTCTTGGTAAAAACAAACAACCATATGCAATGTAAGACAAGAATAGCTATAGTTCACTGTCCTTTCCCTTCAATTATTCCTAATGCCACTATTGATAGAAAAAAGGACTCCTTAAAGGGTACATGACCGAATTAGAGGACACAAATTCCTTAAGCATACTACTTATATGAAGCTTCCTGCATGTTTGATAATGTCTTTGAGGGTTCATTGTGCCAATCATGTCTTCGAGTGTTTCTGTACTTTTCTCTCTCTCCCTCTCTCTCCATTTTATTCTATGCTCACAAGTGCTTGAAGGGATGGTCTATCATGGCAGAAGACAGAACCACAACACAAACTGAAGCTTTTTTGGGGGAAATGTTATTGAGCTTTATTTACCAGAGGAAAAACGAAGCTGAGCCCAAAGCAATCACAATACAATTTTACACCCTATCACAATACAACTAGAACACAGTTCCTCGCAGACTATTGACCAGAAAAAATACATGCACAAAAAGTATGACAATGTGATTATGTTTCCATATTTGTTTCTTACCGATCTGCATGTCTCTCTCTATAAATCCAACAGGCACGACCAGCATGAAAACCTCTCTGAAATAGGTGACTCAGACTATTCCCTCTGCAACTCGATCAAACCATTCACACCATTTCTCCACTGGTTAGGTTCCCCCTCAATTTCAGTAGAGGCAAGCAAGTTCAAGGACTGCACAAGAGAACACAAAAGAGATGTCATGGCCTCTGTCTTCTGGCCCAGGACCATACAAAACACAGGAACCTTAAACTACAAATCCTCTTTTTTTGCAAATGATCCTTAGTAAGCATTCTATCCTGCACTACCAACCATAGGATAAAGGCCCATCTGGGCAAATTCCTTTTTCCCCATACCAACTTACACCAATCAACAGGGTCAGCACTTAAATTCAGAAATCAAAAGCATGTCCACTAGAGAATTTACTTCCATTCCATTTTCTTACAGAAACAATGGCCCCACAGATAATACAGCCACTTCAAACAATCTCGGGCATTCAGCAGACTTTTCCAGGCCCATTAGGTGTTGTCTTTCTTGAAGTCAGATCAAACCAAATCTCAGAAATTTTTTAAGTATTCACAAATCCAAGGGACCCACATTCAATCCTCCTTTTGTGCTATTGCACAAATCTTTTCAAAGAGCACAGGCTTTGTTCCATTCCACCAAAGACTCCAATCCAAGGACTCCATTGCTAGGCTTAAAAATCTTGCTCCATACTACAAAGGCTTTTTTTCTGTTAATAGCAGGCCCTGATCATATAACTGCTCTACATAGATTACCACTCCCAACTTTTACTGCAGAAACAAGCATATTAAACAAAGGTTGAAAACGCTACTTGTATGTGTAGTTGATGACAGAGTAAATCCCAGATCTCTCAACGGAAGCTTCCCCTCAGAAGGCTAAGAGCCTTAATTATACTGCAGTTCTCATCTTTCTCAATTTCCACAAAGAAAATAATGCTTTTAGAAGCATTTGCAGCCCATCCAAGATCAAATTGAAGGGAAATCTTGGATAGCAAAATCAGAAGTTATTCATCTCAACTTGGCAAAGCTTACATGAGTTATCTTTTGTTTTCTACAGATGGGATGATAATCAAACAAAGGACTGCTAGCAAGAGTCTAATTTTTCAGGCAAATATCCTATAGGCAACAGAAAGAGAGAAGGGGACATTGAGTCACCCAGCCTCAAACCATTGTTCCCTAACAGGAAACCATGAAGTGCCCCACTGTTACAATCGAGAACCTTCAAGAAGTTATGCAAGTGAGAACCACCTGTTTATCTAAACTTTCGTTGGAAACCCCTACTCTTACGGCCTATTTGGTAGGTTGGAATAGAAATTCTATTCCTACCTTATTTCCAGTGAAATTACTTTTTCATTATTTGGTTGTTTCGGTGGTAGTAATAATAATTACAAAAGGAATTGTTATTCCTTCAAAACAAGAAATTTAAAAAAAAAAATGTTTCCTCCTGATATTTTTTATTCCTAGTTACCAAATAATAATTATTCCAAGATATTTTACATATTTACCCTTACCCCAAACTAGACTTGATCAAAATCAAATTCGAGTTAGATACAAACCAAGTTTAGATAACAATTTGTTACCACAAAGTTGGGATAGGCCAAGCTGAACATGTTCATAATCTAAACCAGGACAATTCGGGTTGAGACATGGACATTTTTTATTTTTAAGTATTTTCTTTAAAAATTCAAAGATACATAAAAAATAATTAAAAATATAAAATATTTTTAAAATCATAATTATAGATTAAAATACTACCTAAATATATATTTAAAAGAAAAATCTTCACATAAAAATTATTGATTACACAAAAATATAATTTAGTGAAATTATTTTTTAAACTTGGTATTTATTTGAAATGAAAAATGTATTTAAAAAAATTCATAATCTAGGCCGAGTCGGCCCAAATCGATTACTTTCATGTGTGATTGTATTCGTCCCTAAAAAATAATGAGGCTTAACTTCTTTACTGTGTTCATATATATTATTAATATATATTGACTAAACTTTATAAAATTTTTGGTTGGTAAAACTAGGTCGATCAAGTGATTTGATTTTAATTAGGTCTAGCTGAACTTTTACCTATGATTGTATTCGTCCCAAAAAAATAATCAGGCCTAACTTCTTTATTTTGTTCATATATATTATTAATATATATTGACGAAACTTTATAAAATTTTCGGTAGGTAAAACCAAGT
>JAOVVI020008032.1:1447-14463 GCA_028571085.2 Nepenthes alata
AGGTTCCAAATTGTCATATTGTCAGAAGTCATACAATGACAACAAAACAATATAGTATTCAAGCACTTCAACTATTTGGTCTATGCAAGAACATTGAAGCCATGTAAGGAAGACAAAAATACTCAAAAAGTTCTATTCATTAATTTCTTTTATAATGTACACGCTTATAATAGTAAACGTATAACTCAAAAGGAAAAAAAGTATATATATATATATATATATATATATAGCAGTGACCCGACTTGAGTAGTCCAACTGACCTTCAAGACAGACAAAAGCATGGGAAAGCTCCTCTACTTGCACTGCAATGTCACCCACCAAGCTGCCATACTGGCAAAAAGAGCACAAAAGCCCTCCCGATAGGATTAGGGCGCAGTTCCCTTAAGCATTACACCCATCCTTCATAGGGAGGCAAATAAGAAAAAGAAAAAGAAATTCTCCCTCCAACCAGAGTCAAGAGTAGAGCTACAGAGGAGTAGAGTTTCTGAAATGATTAGAAAGAAAAGAACTTCATCCATCCAGAGACGAAGACCATCCTCTTTTGACCTCCTGTAGGAAGAATCGAACAAGGGTTGGAAGAAAAGGAAACCGCTCCCCAAAGCCTAAGGCCTCCCTCTAGTGACAAAGGCCTAGTTTTGGGCTGGGCATAAAAAGAAAAAACAATAAGGATTCCCATATAAAAGAATGTAACCAAGGAAACTTCAAGTGCATCCTCGAATTTCACCTTCAAACTTCAGACAAAAACTCTCACCGATTACGGCTTATGGCTGCAAAGGCTTCATACTAACTCAAAGGGTGCCCACTCCTTAGCAAATGAGAATTATTTCGTAATGTAAAGTATAAAGAGCCCCTTCATTTGTAGCCCAAAAAGGGAGATTAGCTAGCATTTAACCATGAAGATTGCACTAACGGCAAAGAATCACCAGAGATAGAGAATTGAATCAAATGCTATCAAACAAAGTAAAAAATTTGTAGAACACCTAGGGAAGGAGCGCACCAGTGGAAGGAGCAAGCGTGAAGACCTACAGCCAACGTCCTATCATAAACATGTCGGGGTTTAAAAATTTAAACCTCTCGAAAATGGGAGACTGGTGAGGAGTTCAATAGTTCATGGTTTAGCTCAGAACTCAACCTGTAGGAGAAAGAATAGCCTAAGAAGTAGCAATCCAACAAGAGCTCCTCTAAATCCAAAATTTAGAAAACACGGCAGAAGGTCTAAATAGCTCAAACCCGAATCAACCCAACAGTATACAGGCAATAAAAGTCAATTAGCAGCCCAAACCAGCTCAGTCCAACTCAGCAAATAGTCCCACGTGACCAGTGCCAGTGAGTGGTCCCTCGTGACTACGGGGATAGGAGTTACAATGGGCTATCACCAATCTGCCACCCTTCTAATTGCCTAGGTGCAGACTGTCGATAGTGGAAACACAATAGCGGCTCCTGTAGAACTGCATAGTTGTAGCATCTGTAGCCCACAATCGCAGGATCGTGGTGTCGACCACTCTCACTTGTAGAGTCGTGAAACCCAATGATCGTTAACCAGCTCTCACTCTATAAATACATCCATTGCTCCATAAGAAAATAAATCGTTCAATCAATTGAAAACTTGGACATTCAAACATCCTAAGAAGAATTCTCTCACTCTCTCAATGAGTGCACCTCTCTATCTAAGCCACTCCCTCTGCGACTGTCGATAGTGGAAACACAATAGTAACTCCTGCAGAACTGCAGAGTCGTAGCATCTGTAGCCCACAATCGCAGGATCGTGGTGTCAACCACTCACACTTGTAGAGTCGTGAAACCCAATGATAGTTAACCAGCTCTTACTCTATAAATACATCCATTCCTTCATAAGAAAATGGATCGTTCAATCAATTGAAAACTTGGACATTCAAACATCCTAAGAAGAATTCTCTCACTCTCTCAATGAGCGCACCTCTCTCTCTAAGCAACTCCCTTTGTGAGTGCATCGTCTAAAACCGCTCATCCCTTGAGCACATCTACAAAGCACAATTCTCTATATTACACTCAATCCCCGAATATCCTTACATATATGTATTTTTTTCCCATCCTCCTATCTTTCTTAATCAAGCGGAAAGATTAATGTATCGTCTAAAGTCGCTCATCCCTCAAGCACATCTATGAAGCTCAATCCTCCATATTATACTCAATCCTTGAACATCCTTACATCTACGTATTTTTTTCTCATCCTCATATCTTTTTCAACCAAATAAAAAAATTATTAATTTGAGTGTCGAAATACATATTGGGGAGTGAGTCATGTCATCCTCTGATATCTTATTTTTTAGTTATGGTGTATAGGACTCGAATTCAAAATAACAAAAATCGGACCAACTCCTAATCGGATATCCAAATTTAACGGCTCCCTAATTCATTTAATAATTTAGATTTAGAGATGCATCAGAATAGATTCCAAATTTTTTTTGTCCATTCCTAGTTAATATTTTGAGATTTTAATAACCAATAACTATTATTTTTTCTGCAATATAAATTATATAATTTAAAAGTATTGTATAATTTACCAATTTCTTGCCAGCAAAAAAAATATAGAATAAGTACTCAAAATAATGTACTAATGGGCTATAACTATTATATATATATCGAAATATCTGATTATGAGTCAAGGTCATGCCTTTGTAGGGGTAAATCTCAACAAGTCGTTCTCGATGGGTTACATCGGACTTGGGGGCCTACAAGACGCGGAACATCGTAGCTAATTGTGATGCCAACGGAAGTCGTTGGAATAAAATTTAACGGCTTCCATTATTTTTAAAAAAAAATTATAAAATTAAAAAATAAAAATATTTAATTTTTTTATAATTAAATATAAAAATATATAAAAATAAAAAATAACTAAAATAACTTTTTTTATATATAAAATAGAAACCGTTGAATATTTTAATTCAACGGCCTCCATTGACATCGCAGCAGGAGGCTGCAATACTCCGCGCATTACAGCCCCCGAACTCGATTACGTCGGCCTCCAACTCCTCAAAACACCACTTTCCATACATTCAACGCCAAGCCCACCATTTCCATCTTCTCCGTTTCCCACAAAACGAGTCAGAGTAGCTGACTGTTCGCTGCCAGAGCAAGTCTCCGTTTAAGCCTTGAAAGCCTTAAAAACAATGGGGTTGCAACAACCTTCAAGGGTCACCGCCTTCAAGTGGCTGGGATTCGTCACCGCCGTATGGGTCCAAGCCATCTCTGGCAACAACTACACTTTCTCGAACTACTCCAATGCTCTCAAAAGTATTATGGACCTCACCCAAGTCGAATTGAATAACCTCTCCGTCGCTAAGGATGTCGGGAAGGCCTTTGGCCTCCTCGCCGGCCTTGCCTCCGATCGAGTCCCCACTTGGGCCCTTCTTCTTATCGGGTCAATTGAAGGACTCATCGGCTATGGTGCTCAATGGCTTGTCGTTAGCGAAACTATCAGTCCACTTCCTTATTGGACAGTATGTTTACTAAATTTCAAGCATTTTCTTCTCTAAAACTGAAATATTACTGCCCCCACTTGCTGTGTATATATATATATTTATTTAGACTATGAAACCATTATTGTACCTTTTCTCTCTGCCTAAGCTTTTGGTATGCGTTGGTTAAGTATTCATGAGGAGGGGTTAAGCTTCTGCTTCTGGAATGAGTTTTTCCCCCTTGACAAGCCTCTTATGCCCATTTGATTTCTTTTCAACATTGAAACTTAGACATTGCGGATCGCTAATTTAATATGCCTTGAACGGATTCAGGGGTTTCATATGGGAATTTGTATCGGTCACTCTGTACTTCACATCAGCTTTATGTTTCTCAAGTACAATCTGGATAATAGAAGCAAGAAAAACACTTATCTCGACTATCTACTGTAATTTTTATGGTTGTGAATGTTTGCATTGTTGACATTGTCATGTATGGCGTGCTCTTATGTGATAATGTTTCTGTGGGTATGTTGCAGATGTGCGTATTTTTGTGTATGGGTGGAAACAGCACAACCTGGATGAATACAGCAATTTTGGTAACATGTATTCGGAATTTTCGGAAGAACCGGGGGCCGGTGGTTGGAATCCTCAAGGGTTATGTTGGGCTGAGCACTGCCATATTTACGGATCTTTGTGATGCTCTATTTTCTGACAGCTCTGCGGATTTCCTCCTATTGCTTTCTATCACCCCATTAGCTGTTTGTTTGACGGCCATGATCTTCCTCCGTGAGGTGCCGCCATCGGCCACCGCCTTGGACGACCAGCAAGAATCTAAGTACTTCAGTATTTTCAACGTTGTGGCTGTGGTGGTTGCCGTTTACCTTTTAGCATATGATTTTGTGGGATCACAGAGCCATGTGTTTAATGTAGTATTTTCTGCTGTTCTACTGGTTCTATTAGCTTCCCCATTGATAATTCCATCTTATATTGAAATAAAGAGTTGGTTTGAGTCACAAACCATTTCCAATGTCGAGGATCAGAGCTCCCATCCTTTACTAGTGCCAGAAGCAGTACCAGACACACAGATAATACCGGAAGTGGTGGAGGCGAAGCTAATGGCTGAGGAGGCTGCGGCTGTGGCTGCTCTGAATGGGGAGCTCAAGAAACAACAGCCAGCCCTTGGAGAGGATCATACGATCATTCAGGCATTTAAGACTCTTGATTTCTGGGTTTTGTTTGTGTCGTTCTTATGTGGGGTAGGGCCTGGTCTGATGGTGATGAACAACATGGGGCAGATGGGATCAGCTCTTGGGTACTCAGATGTCTCAATTTTTGTGTCTCTTCTTAGTATAATGGGTTTTTTTGGCAGAATTATCACCGGCACATCTTCAGAATACTGCATCAAGTAAGAGGAACATTCTTCCCTGCTAAACTTGTTTTCTAGCTTCATAGAGTTCGATTATTTGTTAAATTGTGTGTTTTTTCATGATTTCGGAAGCATTATAGCTTGTGTGTTGAAATATCAAGGTGATTCGCCCTTTCAGCTAAAATTACCATAATTACAAACAGACAACAAAAATCAAAACACAATTGAAAAGTAAATAATACGTGAAAAACCCCTTGTGGAAAACCCATGGAGAGGCAAACACACCACTGAATATAACCAGCTTCGATCATTGGCCATTCATAGGTCACTACGCCACAATTTTTCTGACACATACACTTGCAAGACTCACTCAGCACTCTCACTGTGCTTCTCCTCTTGTTTTTCTTCTTTCTTTTTTTTTTTTGTGCATACAACTTCATTTAATTTCTACGGTATAAATGGCTCTACAATTGCTCCAGAGTCTGAACCAACCTTTGTCTTTCAATACATTGAGTTCTATGAGTTTGCATAGAGAAATGATAGATAATGCTTACCTAAGCAAATTCCATCCAGGCTTGGGAATCTCTAATGAGCTTGAAACTCACACCCACACTGGAAACTTGTACCCACAATTTCCAAGTCTGAAGACTTTCACCCACAATTTCCAAGTCTGAAGACTTTCACCCACAATGTCCAAGCATATGGAGAGTTGAATTCATCCCCTTTCATTTTCAGTGCCAAAATCATATGTGAAAATACATAGCTCATATCTTAATATCATGGACCATATCTCTGTTTAGACCAAGTATGATGTCAGTCATACTAATAGCACATAATAGCACTGGTTTTAATTAGTGGTCTAATTACATAGATTTTTATATCCGGATCTTTGTTGAGTGTTTCACTAGAGTATAGGCATTTCAGTGTGATTATCCTTTAGCCAGAATGTTATAGCTAAACGTTTGGCCATTGATGCTAATTGACCACATTCACAAATGGTTTAGGGAATAGTTGTTGCATGGGATTGACTGCTCTAGATTTTTCTCCTATAATTTTTTTAGGAGGCTTACTGTTTCAACAAGCATACTGTGATAACAAGTTTATGTTGTATTGTCAAACAGAATGAAGTTGTCAATTGTGCGACTCTGCATGTCTTGTTGCCTTCTGTGTTTCTTTTGAATAGGAAATCTTGTTGGGATTTTTTTATTGGTTCTTTTTGTTGAGGTTGGAGTCCAACTAAAAGAAAAGTTAATAAATAATGGGTTATGTAGTCCATCTCATAGATTCAAATACGGGCCACGACTTGTACTGCAACCATTACGATATATAGCTGCAACGTCGGGATGACTCACATTTTCTAATGGGGTGCTCGTTACACTTCAATTTGAAATGTGGTCCATCCCGTATTGCCTCAGTTTGTAAGCATGGATATGTAGCTAGTACTGTCCTAACATGGTTGCTAGAATCTGTATTTCATCTGCCATTTGCTTATAAGTATCTCTGGTGCAAACTGCTTGAACAAAACTGCATCTTTAGATGAAGTTTGATATGAGGCCAAATGATGCAAGGTTAAATGTTCATTGCATTATTATTCCTTTTTAAAAAATGAATGTGTTAAAGTATTAAGAATATTTTGTATTACTATATTCCATGACTGAGTAAAACAATTATTCTGAAGAATTTTCTAGTATCGGTGAAATCCAGAGTCGAATATAGGTCTGTGGTTTGCAAATATGCCATCGCTCTATCCACGCCCGATCTGCGCTCAAACTGCGAATAAGCACAATTTATCCAAAATGTCTGCGCCTGAGGTGCACTCAAGTCGTGCATGAGCTTTATTTACCAAAATGTTCATTCATAATATGTGCCTAAAAAGCTCATGTGCATTGGGACACAATCATCTTACTAAAGCTTTGCGCATGATGCGTTCCTATATGGCACACGCATAGTAGGACACTATTTTCTAAAAGGTTGTGTGTTTTTAACATAATTTTCCTACCTCTTCTATAAATACCTCACTTTTGAATATTTATGAAGACGAACAAAAAAAAGAACAAATATTGCTAAAAGGCTACATCCATAAAGCACACTTTGATTAAAGTCTATAGCCTTTTTCAATTGAAAAAACAAAAAATTCTTACTCTTGAGATAAATTGCCAACGTTTTCTCGCCCATGATTTTCTCTATTATTTTACACACTAGCTCTAGGATGCAAACCCTTGTTTCGTACGTTGGTAACATGGGTATTGGGATCCAGTAGTATACAGAGATTTTATTCCAAATGAAGCAAGATAGATAATATTAGAAGGTATCTAATTCCGTTGTTGCAAGCAAATACAATGAGCTCATTGGTAGGAGTCATTAGTCAAGAGTGACTTGGTTAATCTATACCACCTAAATTATATGATGACTTTTTTAGTATATTGCTTTCACTGGTTATAAAAATTTGAAAGATTTTACTCAATAACTATTAGTTATTAAGGTTTTTCTTCATTACCAAAATTTATGTGTTAATTTTCTTACTATTAAAATTTATTTTGATGTTGTAATTAATTGTGAATATTTGTTTCGATTGTTATCTAGTATAGAATATACTTTACTGTATTATATATCCAAGTAAATTTATTTTTCCGTGTTTATAAGGTCTAAATTATTCAAAATTAGGGGCCCTTTTGTCTTTTTAATTGGTATTAGAGATTTATCTTGATCATTAACCCTTATCTAGATGTATACTAGTTAGACTTCATCTAGTTCTCCGTACTTCGATCAGAACAATTATGTGTATTAGAAGATTCACATAAGAGTATTTCTAAAATCCATGGATGAACTTGTATGAGATAATATGCAATCTGGATGGGCACTACCTAGGAGTACCACAAATAATGAAACTAAAGTTTTATTGTTATGGACCTAAGAAAAATTAGATGCGTACAACTAGTTGTACACATGAAGTTGAAATGTATTTCCATGTGTGAAATCTCAAAAGAAGTTTGAGTGATACTTGAAATCACCCATGAAGGAACCAAAATGATTGAAAAATTTAAATTACAAATGCTCACAACAAATTTTGAAGAGATCAGAATAAAAGAAGATGAGACATCTGATAAAATATATGCCAAATTAAATAATATTGTAAATTTCACATTCAATCTTGAGGAAAGAATAGGTGAAAACCGTATTGTTTAAAACGTCATGAGATCTTTTTCTGAATGGATTTAAATCTAAGATGACAACTATAAGAAAAAAAAAGCAAAAACCTTGACAAAGTAAAAATTTAAAAACTTATTGAATTGTTACAAATCTATGAACACACATTATTTCAATCAAAAAGATAAATCTATCACCCCGAAATTTGTTAAGGAAAAATAGATCATGTTTATGATGAAGAATCCACTGGCAATGAAGATTTTTCACTATTTGTCAAAAATTTCAAAAAGTTTTTAAAGAAGAATAAAAAACCTTCTAATAAACAAAACAAGAACTCAAATCCCCATAAGAATGATAAGAAGGAGAAAAGAAAAGTCAATAGCGTGAAAAATAAGAAACCTCAATGAGTATAATATCACGAATGTCATAGTTTTGGGTATATTTGAACTAAATGTCCAAAGTTTAAATGGCAAATGGATAAACTATGAATGCTACTCTAAACATTGACAAAAAGGAGAAAAATGGCTTGATATGAGGAGGATCTTGAAGAAAAACTGGAACAATTTAATAACTGTAAAGGCGAGTTTAAAAATGACTTTGGTGACGTGCAAGAGTCCTATTATAAACATTTTAGGGAATATCTAAAAATTAAAAGAACTAACAAATCCTTTATTTAAAAATTATTTGATTCTGAAAAAGAAAAATTTGCTCTTTGTACCAAACTAGAACTTGATAACAATAAATATTAAGATCTTAAAGATCTAAACAAGTCATTACATGAATAAAACAAGACCCTTGAAATAAACTCTCAAAAGCAAAAAAAAATGACATCAAAATATTTTCTAGTGGAATGAAAAAACTTGATTATATATTAGTCTGTGTAAAATGGCTGGAAATAAAATGGCTTCGGCTATAACAATAAATATCAATAAATATCAAGATATTAAAAATCCAAACAAGTCATTACATAACAAAACAAGACCCTTAAAGCAAACATCACAAAAGCAAAAAATGATATCAAATTTTCGAGTGGAATGAAAAAACTTGATTATATATTAGTTTGTGTAACATGGCCGGAAATAAAAAGGCTTCGGCTATACTGAAGATATGACAAAAGCTGATATCAACTCTAAAATTGTTTTTATTCCAGCTACTACAGTCCCAATGTAGAATCCAACTAAAAGATATGTACAGTAAAATCAAATAGGATAACTAAAAATAGTAATTTTGAGAGCCTACAAAGGAAATAACCCAATTCTATTGTAAAATTGGTCCAACATGTCATAAGTGTGGGAAAATTGGTCATACTCGCCCATGCTATCACATATCTCTTATTCGAAATGATCACAATCAAAGTAAAAATGTTACTTTATTGTAAATCAAATCACATGTTTCAAGGAACAAGTCACTAAACTAAGAAAGTTGACTCTGAAAAGAAAGTGTTGATAAAAAAAGCGGCCTTGTTTACCAAAAAGTAGCATTGTCCATGAAATGATTTAATATACCGTATATATGTGTGTGTGTGTGTGTGTGTATTATTGTGCTTGACCTATGCCTATATCTTGGTCGTTCGCCACTTCTCTCGTGCCTCTAATGCCTCTTGTATGCCTAATACATTGCGCATTTACGCTTGATGAGCACCTATCTAGTGTTCGAGCGTATTCAGTTTAGAATCATAAGCACCTGATGGGAGCCTCTCTAGTACTTGTGCATCGTTTGTCCAAAACGTCAGTGCTTGAAGAGTGCCTCTTTCGTGCTCTTATGCTATTTCTTCTGCTTGCAATGTCTAATAAGCGCTCATGAGCCTATTTAAAGTGCCCTATTTCTTCTTGCGTTGTTCTTGTACTGTCACCCTTTCTAGCTCTCTCTTCATTCTTTTTTCGACTCTCTCTTCATGTTCTCTTTACCTCCAATCCACTCAATCTACACATTTTTATTCAAATCCAAGGAGAATCAGGAATATGTTTCCACATTCTCTTCTTTCCCTCAAGCTTTTCTGCCTTCATTCATAGTGATAGCTAGTCTCCACTATGGTAGGGGTGTTGTCGTTTTATTTAGTAAGATTTGTCATGCTTGGGCCCTCATCTTGTTGGGTTTTGTCATAGTTTATAAGATTTAATTATAAATCTAAACCTTTTTGGAGTGTTGTTCTTGGGTGGTCCAATGTGGAACTCACCTATATTTTGGCCATTCCTGCTTTATAATTTGGGTTTTATCTTTCCCTACATCAGTTAGAGTTCCTTCTTTAGACCCTTGCCATGGTGGGTTTGGATTCGGATATTTATTTTTCTTACATAGTGTGTCTAATCTATTTCTCTTACGTACACATTCATACTTTTTGCTTTCAAATGGCTCAACCAAGAAATCTATCAGAAAACATCCGCACAGTCGTGCCTCTTTCAAATCAGACCGCTTTATCAATGCTACTGTGGAAGAGTTCTTTTGGCAAACAAATGACACATTGGCAACTTACCTTGGAATGAGAGGTGAATCACGCTTGTTTAGATTGCTCCATTTCGCCTCTTTTCGTTCATCGGTATTTAGAACCATTACTCACCAATCTTATTTCTCCCTCCATCATTCTCGTCCAAAACTTTTATGCCAATATTTATAATATTAATAAGAAGTGTAACTCAATATTCATAATTTTAATGGAAAGCACCCTTCATATCACTCTAGAAGTGATAGTGAGACTCTTTATCTTTTAACAGTGCCCTGTCCCGATCACCCCTACTCATTTCATAACACACCATTATATGATGAGATCACCTCCCTTCTATATGGTGCTCCCATGATTTAGCATGGAAAATAATTAAAAACTAATTATCTCACTCCCCAATAGCTCATAGTGTATCAAATAATACTAATGAATATTTTTTCTGTGACACACTACGTCTCCATCCCTCCCTCTCGACAAGACCCTCTTCCTATATACTCTCTTTATTGAGCGGTCAATCATTCTACCTTCTCACTTCTATTCAAATATGATTTCTATCTTTGTAAATAATAAGAATGATAACATTTTTCATAGTTGTCTTATTCAATCTCTAATGATAGGTCTCATGGTCTCCTTTTTGGACCTCCTTCGTGTACCTCTTACTAAACCCATTGATCACACCATGTTCAAGTTAGGCACACACCTATAATCACTTCCCTGAGCATCCCAATCCAATAAATGAGCCATATCTAAATGTCAGCCCTTCTCGGTCTGCTTTTGGACTCTCTGAGCCACATTTGTCCTCACCCTCCATTATAATGGGTTAGCCCTCACGAATGTTTGACTAGCTTGCTATGACAAATGCACACATATTTTGGCTTTCTACGGATCAAAATCGACTAAAGTCTCCCGTCCTCGAGGGTTTTCTAGTGTATTGACGCTTAGCTAGATGCCAGGGAGGCTACGTGAGGGGGAGCATGGATCATTTTTTCAACTAACTACTCTCAATGTGAGACAGTGATTACTCTAATGGTAATTGATGTATTTTCTCTAGTCATTCATGATAAAAAAAGAAAAAGGAAAAACATTCAAATTAAAGGGAAGTAACATAATAAGAGAAAAAGGGAGAGTAAAAAAAATAACGGAAAGGGAGTACAATAAAAGGGATAGGGGGAGTTGTGTATTTAAACTTTATATATATGTATTGCTTGGTGCGTTGGTTTGTACTTATTATTCTCTTTATTGCACTTGAATATCCTTTTTTACTATATACATACTACATTATTCCTGCTGTCTATTTCTGCATATATTTTGTGAAAATGCCGTAATCATGTTTGATTAGGAGTAACAAGAGCTATTGTCTTCCACAGTTTAATGTTCAAGTGTTGTTTATCTTTTATCAGAAGTAAATTTTTATATATACGAGTTCTATGTCGATATGCCTAAATTCATGATTTATGCATTTTTTTTGTTTCTTTTTATATATAAGGGTTTTGTCATAGAATCGTATTTTTTAGTCTCAATACTTTATATTGGCATATTTATTGACTAAGTAAAATAAGTATTCTAAAGAATTCTCAAGTATCGTAAAAATCAATACCGGATGCACGCTTGTTATTTGCAAATGTGCCATCTACCGTCATCCACATCTAAGATATACTCGAGCCGTGCATGGACACCATTTACCCAAAATATTCACGCTTAATGTGTGTCCGAATACACACGAGCTCTATTTACCAAAAATATCCACACATGATGCACACCTGGGTTGTGCATGTGTGTTAGGATGTGGCCCTTTTGCTAAAGCATTTGTGTCTTGTGCATGCTTATGTAGTGCACTGCGATAAGGAGCTTTCTAAAATGCTACATATTTTTTACCTAAATTTTTACCTCATTTATAAATGCCTCACATTTAAATATTCATTAGGACTGTCAAAAAAAGAACAAATAGTGCAAAAAGGTACAACCGTAAAGTTCTCTTTGATTGAAGTGTATAGCCTTCTTTTGATTGAGAAAACAAAAAATTCTTACTCTTAAGATAGATTGCCAATGATTTTTCTTCCACGATTTTCTTCATTATTTTGCACACTAATTCTAGCATGCAACCCTCGTTTGGTACGTCGATGATATGGACATTGAAATTCAATAGTGTACGGAGGTTTTACTACAAGTGAAGTAAGATTAACAAGAAAATAAAAAGGTATTCGGTCCCACTTTTACAAGCAAATTTAATGAGTTTTTTTGGTATAGGTCATAAGTTAGAATAAGTTGATTAGGATTTAATATATCAATACTGCTCGAGCTATAAGCTGATTTTCATAATGCATTATTTTCACTGTAAAAGTTAAAAAGTTTTACTTAATAATTATTAGTTATCAAGATTTTTTTTCATTACTAAAAACTATATGTTAATTTTCTTACTATTTAGATTCTTTTTGGTGCTACAATTAATTTTGAATATTTGTTATAATTTTCATCATGCATATAATATAATTTACGTATATTGTATATTCAAGTAAATTTATTTTTGTAAGTTCATGTGGTCTAAACTAATTAAAATTAGTGACTCCTAGTCTTTTCATGAAGCACAAGACTGCCCGATTAAGATTTAAAGTCTATTTTGATTAAA
>JAOVVI020008034.1:0-10030 GCA_028571085.2 Nepenthes alata
ATAAAAAGCACCAAACCCTCTAATCAGAAATGTTAGTAAATACAAAAGTAAGAATAAGCTAATTGCCCAATAAGATATATAAGTTTTTATAAATAAATATATATATATATCAAAGACATGCTAGAATGTGAAATGATCAAATTTCATTAAACAAACCAATAACATTATTTCGTATCATGCATAATCCAAACAATGATCAATTTTTGATAATTTGTACAAATGTTAAAATATACTCAAATTATGCAAAAAATATAGGGGACCAAGGATTGGTGGTGGTCTTACCAACAAAGAACGAATATCAAAGCTCGACTATAATTGTTTCCACATAATCAAGAGCCATACACTACTATTCAAAACTCATTGGTAAGTTCTATAACCAGTCACAACCTCAGAGTAAAAGTAATAAATAATAATAATATATAAATCTGTGAATTATTCCCCTGACCATAAAGGAATACGCCTAAATACAATATCCAATGCCAGGTCGAACTTAACAAATACTTATGACCACAACTTTACCAACAGGTTGAGGATGATATTATTATATCTCTACGTGCAGCCGGATATTTTGGAAAAGATTAAGGAAAATCAGACGAGCGACTCGTATTTGATGGAGATTGCGGGAAATTTGGATAGTGAGTCGCGAGTAGATTTCCATATTCGGTTTGATAGGATTCTTTGTTTTCAAGATCGAATTTAAGTGCCAAATATTGAGGAGTTGAAAGAGATAATTCTGAATGAGGCTCACAAATAGAGGTATATAATTCATCCCAATATGCATAAAATATATCAGGACATGAGAAAGACTTTTTGATGATGGAATATAAAGCTTGAGATTGTGGCTTATATGGCCATAGTGCATCGTGTGTTAGCAGGTGAAACCAAAGCATAAGAAGCCTCCCTTTGTCGATTCCCAACTAGAAGTGGGAGCACATAATGATGGATTTTGTTTCGTGGTTGCCTAAGATGGCGAAGAATATGGACGCCATTTGGGTAATTATGGACAGATTGACAAAATCCGCTTATTTCCTACCGATTCGGATGACAAATTTGAGAGGTAAGTTGACTAGTCTGAATATCAATGAGATGATAAGGTTGCATAGTATTCCGACTTCGATTGATTCTAACAGAGATTCGAGGTTTGTGTTGGAAGTTTTAGGAAAATTTGCACGAGAAGTTGGGTACCAAGCTTTAGTTCAGTTCGACATTTCATCTGCAGATGGACGGCCAATCTAAAGGACTATTCAAGTCTTAGAGGATATGTTTAGGGCGTTGGTTTTGGAGATGATAGGCGCTTGGGATAGCTATTTGTCACTTGCTAAATTTGCTTATAATAATAGTTATCAGTCAAGTATCTGGATGGCTCCTTTTTAGGCTTTGTATGGACGGAGATGCAGGTCTCCCATTAATTGAAAAAAGATCGGTGATCGTAGATTATTAGGTCCTAATATTATTCAAGATACTTCCAAGAAGTTCAAAATTACTAGAGATCGACTGATTGAGGTACAGAGCTGTAAGAAGAGTTACATTGGTAGGAGGAAATCTGACTTGGAGTTTGATGTCCGTGATCATGTGTTTCTGAACGCGTCTCCAAGAAGAAGGATTTCGAGGTTTGGAGTTAAGAGTAAATTGAAGTCAAGGTTCATCAGACCCTTTGAAATTTTAGAGCGGATTGGAGAGGTGGCCTATTGATTGGCTTTGCCACCGAATTTGGTGGATTGTCACGATATATTCCATATTTCAGTAATGAGGAAATACGTGCATGATCCTTCTCACGTAATTGAATTTGAGCCATTGGAAATCAATGAGAATTTATCATATATTGAGGTTCCCGCTCAAATTTTGGATCGAAAAGATCAGGTATTGAGGAATAAATTGATTTCGTTGGTTAAGGTGCTTTGACGAAATCATTCAGTTGAGGAGGCGACTTGGGAGCTCGAGGACAAGGTTGGAGAAAGATTTTCTTATGTGTTTAAAGATTGAGGTACGTAAATTTTGATAACAAAATTTTTGAAATGAGGAAAGAATTGTAATACCCGAATCCTCATTTGGTTTATTTTGATATTAATTGTGATTTTGGGTTAATTGGGTGTGTTTTAAAATAATTATCTATTGTGAAATTTGAAGGAAACCCATTCAGCAACGCGTCGCCTGAAGCATGCCCGATGGGTGCTCGAGGCACAGAATCCAGAGGGCCTTCGCCTGAGGGGCACCCGAGGGCCGCGCTCGAGTGCAAAAACCCAAGAGCCAATGCCCAAGCCAAGCCTGAGGCGACACTCGAGCGACAGGCTACTTATAAAGCAGGGTTGCACAGTCGGTCCGAAGCAGCATTTCATGCGCAGAAGAGAGGATGGAGGGAGAGAGAGGAGAAGAAAAAAAGCAACGGAGAAGAAAATGAAAGAGAAGCAGCGCGCAGGAGAAGAGAGGAGAGAGAGTAGCGTGCGGGCAAAGAAGAAGGGAGGAGAGAGAGAGCGCGGGAGAAGAAAAGAGAAGAGGTGCACACAAGAGAGAGAAAGAGGAGAGGGGAGAAGAGTTCGGGTACCTCGGAGCATCCCTTTGTCAGATCTACTTGGTATGAAGTCGATGCAAGTATCTATAGGCCCTATTTTTAGTCTGTTTCAACATCTGATGTGTTTTGACTACTATTTGAAGATTTTACTAGCATGTTATTTTTATATACCCTATATGTTTATTCTATACATGCATATATGATTTACCAGTCAATTTGGGAGTTTTGTAATTTTTGGAGAGTTTTACTATTTTATGAAAGTCTGAAAAATATCTAATATTATATATTTTTATATCAGTATATTTGTATGAAAATGAATATAAAACTTGCATTAAGCCTTGCATTTTCACATGCATGTGTCGGGGTTGTGGTCACTACCTTTAAATCAGTTATCTATTATTCTGGCCAACTCTCAATGAGAAGATATTTGTTATTGAATATTAGAAATCTCTTTCTGCCAGTAAGAAAGGCTTTGTTTGTAGCTGACCTGCCCCTTCTTTCTAGTATTTAACTGAAATTTTTATAATATATTTGGACGTCTTAAATTATCTGATAAACTTGATAATTGCATCCAAAACCGTGAATGGCAAAATACAATGAACAATCTTACCTATGAGAGACAGTGTGCATAGGTGGCTTAACATGCTGGCCTAAACTGCAATTGCTTTGGCCTAAGGTAACCAGGTCAGGTGTAACCCTTACGGTAGTCTTTAAAACTTTAGTACTCAAATTTAGTACATACTTTATATTTCTGCATAGATTTGTATTCAAACTCTAATTTGGACTCTGGTTTGAGATTCGCCGATTTTGCCCACAAATGGGATTTGGTATGTCTCGTACATTTGATTTTAATTATACATTTTGATCTGAACTTTGGATCATCTGTTTATGGTACTAATCTGTCTTTTGATATACTCCAAATGCAATCTAATTATCTGGCTATTCGATTTTGTCCGGATTACAATTTCATTGGACAACTGACTATCTGATTAGACATCCGGATCACTTCTGTTTTATATACGTCCCAAGATGACTATTTTCTAATTTGATATACGATTTAAGTATGATGCTACAATTAATTTTTAATATTGGATTCTATTTCGGATTTGATGATTTGATTTCTGATATCAGCAATTTGGATTTGTTATCTGTTTTTTATATCTGTTTATGAACCCTCCCTCTGATTTATTAAACATAATTATTATTATATCTATATGATATTTGCTGAGTTTTAAACACAACTTTTCAATTTTACTCCTTTAGAGTAGAAAGTTTGGATATATTGCAAGAGCTGCACGATATCTGACGTAGCGTCCCATTTTTCTGGTGAGTATTATATCTATTTAGATATAGATGGCGTCGGTTGTATTCCAATTGTTATGGATGGATTTTGTTTTGAGCTATCTTTGGATATTTGAGTCAGCCGAATATAGGCCTTTGAACTGTGTATTGAGGATTTATTTTATTATGTGAATGAGTTATTATTTTGTTATTTCCCTTACAATTGTTTGGAGTAAGTTATGTTTATATTGTCCGGATAGTCATCCGAAGAAGCCTTGTGCGGGTTATATTTGAGTCCTATAAATATTTGGTTTATCACACCCGGATTTAGAATTTATTATTTAAGATTTAATTATTTATTATTTTGGCTTGCTTGGGCCGGGTTCATAATAATATTGTTCCTCAAATACCTAAAATACAAATATGGATCCAAATGAAAATCTAAATACAATAAAACATAAAAACAATCTTCTGAACATTCTTGCCTAAGCTCCCTACAAACAATCCATAGCCCTACAATTTAAAAGGGGTTAGAAGTAGCAAAATCATAAATCGAAAGCTCAACAAGTATATATATACAAATATACGTCTATAAATCAGAACGAATAAGTAAAAACAATAACATATACAAAGTTCAAATACACTTCAAAATCCAATCGCCTCAATGTGCCATATGTTCCATTAATCATATCCAAATATTATTTCATACGCAAAATTTGTAATCTACAAATGAATATCAATTAGTTTAAATGTACAACATCATCTAAAATCCAATATAACAAATCCAACGGCTCGAAGTCCAAATTCCAATCCAATTCCAGACAAATTTGAATAACAATCAAAGCCTACAAATCTAAAAAGTCAAGTACCTCGAATAATGAATCAGATGTAAGAAAACTATCGAAAATCCAAAACATGCTAAATTCTAAAAACGAAGGACCAAAAGACTAACTTTGAGAAAGGGTTATACATACTCCCGGTAACCTTAAGTAAAATCACTACTATTTAAACCCATAGACGAACCGTTTATATATTATACCTTATAGATGGGGTCAAATGCTACTTTTTTTATCACCCGTGGTTAATATGTGCAATCATAAAATCTATCTAAATATATATGGACATCCGAATATATTAATTTAGTTCAATTCCTTATAATAGTTCTCAACAAAAATACCAAATCGGAGGACTCTACAATAAATATCCAAGATTTTTCCTCTAACATAAAAGTACAAAACTTTCATTTCAAGAAAGTACAAATATAAAAATTTTTACCTTGTGGGAAAGTACATAAATCGAAATAAATAACAAAATAGAATTCGATCCAAAGCACATGCATAAACTACTATGTACAAGCCCCAATTGCAATATTTCATGACTTTTATTTTACCAATATACATGTATAAGAACATAATATTTCAAATATTTACTCATTTTGTTCAAATTTACTAAAATCCTCAAATGTTTAATCAAACCTCAAAACAATCGAAAAAACTACATACATGCACACATTAAAAGTAGGGGAAGTAGAGACAGGATGCATGCACTATGAATTACCAAGCATAAACAAAACTAGCGGGAATCTAAAATAGACCAAAAATCCGGTTTGAAGATAATTACCTTAACCTTTAAATCTGACAAATCTAACAAAATAATGCTTCGAAATCACTTTTCTTCTCTTCCTCTCTCTTGCTCTCTCCTTTCTCTTCCAGCAAAATCTACTAAGAAATAGTAGCAACGCCACTTATATGAACGAATAGGTGCACATCAGGTGTCGCTCAAACCATTGAGCGTGCACGACAGCTGCATCAAGCGCAACTCAAGTGCGAGCAATCAGCCAAAATTATGCACGAACGTTGTAGGGATGCCCTTCAGATGCCACACAATTTGCCCAAAACACGCATGAACGCTCCAAAGGCACTCCTCGAGCATGCAAATACTGCCTGAAATGCGTATGAGAGTACATTAGGCGCCAAGCCTAATGCCCATATCCAATTTCTATCAAATTTGTCACTGTATAATTATTTTCAAATTGACCCAAAGTAAATTGTTGACATCAAAATTGATAGTTAGGAACAAGGCATTACAACTCTCCCCTCATAAAAATTTCTTCCTCAAAATTTACATACCTTAATACTCAAATATATAGGGTATTTTTCCCAAACTTCATCCTCACGCTCCCAAGTTGTTTCCTCAAACGAATAATTTCTCCAGAGCACCTTGACTAAAGGAATCACCATGGCGTGCAACACTTGATCTCTTCTTTCCTATATCTGAACCGGAACCTCAGTATACATCAAATTCTCATCAAATTGTAATAGTTCATACTTAACATGTGAATGATCAAATGCATATTTCCTTAATATAGAAAAATGGAAAACATCATGACAATCTGTTAAACTATAAGGTAAGGCCAATTTGTAAGCCACCTCTCCAATTCGCTAAAAGATTTCAAATGACCAAATGAATCTCGACTTTAATTTTCCTTTCAACCTGAATCTTGAAATCACTTTCCTAGGAAATGTCTTCAAAAATACATGATTACCCACATCAAAACTCAAATCGAATCTCCGACAATCAATATAGCTTTTCTGACATCGTTGAGCAACTATAACATGATCCCAAACAATTTTGATCTTGTTAGACGTGTCCTAAATGATATCGAGGCCCATGAGTTTACACTTACCAATCTCCTCCCAATTAATAGTAGGCTTATATCTCAATCCGTATAATACCTCAAAAGGGATCATTTTGATACTCGAGTGACAGCTATTATTATATGCAAATTTAGCTAATGGCAGAAAGTTATACTAATTCCCTTTCATCTCCAAAACAGATGCCCTTAATACGTCTTTCAAAATTTGAATGGTCCTCTCTGATAGACAATATATCTAGGATTGAAACGCCATACTGAATTTCATATTAATACCCAACTCCTTATGCAAACTTTTCTAAAATTTCAACACAAATCTCGAGTTACGATTAGAAACTATCAAAGCTAGAATACCATGCCATACAACTTTACAATCTCAATTATATACAACCGTGCCAAACAATTCCTAGAGAATGTCATCCTCACAAACAAAAAGTAAGCAGATTTAGTCAGTCTATCGACAATCACCCAAATAGCATTAAGATTCCTCAGTATCCTAGGTAAACCTAAAACAAACTCTATCATGATGTGCTCCCACTTCCGGTTAGGAATAGGTAAAGAGTGCAAAAATCTTGAAAGTTTCCTATGCACAGCCTGAACTTATTGGCACACTATACATCTTGCCACATATACTGCAATCTCCCATCTCATATTCCTCCACTAGAAAATTTTATTCATATCTTGATGCATCTTGTTCACTCTAGGATAAATGGTATATTTTGCTCTATATGCTTCATTCAAAATTTTCTCTTTTAAGTTCTCAATATTAGGCACACAAATTCTATCTCAAAATCAAAGGATTCCATCAACCCGAATATTAAAATTGGCCCGCGACTCATTAACGAAATCTCCTACAATCTCCATCAAATATGGGTGATTCATTTAGGACTAATCTGCTCTACAATCACTGGTTAAACCATGAAATATGACAAAATCATCATCGAACCTTGAAAGTGCAACCAAATATTGGAACTTCTCATACCATCTAGCATCTCCCAATCTTTAATGATCAAAGAAGCTATCATGCAAGAAGATTTCCTGCTCAAAGTATCAGCAACCATATTCTCCTTTCTTGACTAATATTAGATTTCACAATCATAATCTATTAACAAATCCATTCATCAACGTTGCCTCATATTCAACTCTTTCTGCGAAAATAAATATTTTAAACTCTTATGATTGAAATAAATAACAAATTTCTCCCCATATAAGTAATGTCTCCAAATCCTTAAAGCAAAAATCACAACCGCCAATTCCATATCATAGGTGGGATAACTCTGTTCGTGAATCTTGAATTGCCTAAACTCATAAGCCAACACTCGACCACGTTGTATTAAAATAAAACCTAAACCCTTCTTAGAAGCATCACAATACACCATAAAGCTTCCCGATCCATCTAGAATTAACAATATCAGTACAGAGGTTAATTTATCCTTTAACTCTTGGAAACTCTTCTCACAATCTTCATCCTAAAGAAAAATTGTTCACTTCTAAGTCAAACGATTAATGGTATCAAATCTTCAAAAAATTCTCAACAAAGCACCTATTGTATCTGACTAGACCCAAAAAAACTCTGAACTTCTGTAACATTGAATGGTTATTCCCAATTAACCACAATTTTGATCTTTTTCAGATACATTGATGTGCCTCCTCTGGAAATTATATGCCCCAAAAACACTATTATTTATATTTAATCATACTGGAGAAAATATCCTTATTATCAAACTTATGTAAAATTTTCCTTTCTTACATGCCTTGCATTAAAATGTGAATATGCAGGAATTCAACCATACAATTTAGAAATGTGTTAGAACATTAATATGGTTAATTTAAGAACATGAAATAAAATATCATATAAAAATTTCAAAAAATCAACAAAAATAACATGGTTTTATCAACTTGTTGTGAATGTAAAGCATGCAAGTGCAAATACAACTTTATCAAAATCCAAAACATACTGAAACACATGATTAAAGATTTAAGATATGCAAGTATAATATTGCAGTTTTTATAGAAAATTAATACAATTAGTATAATTTCATCAATTTATTTCAAGCATAAGACATGCAAGAACATATATTTGAAAATCAAAAAAAATGTAAAAGTATTCAAATAGGATTAAAGGCATACATGAACATTGTCGCAAAAATTCAGCTTTTAAACATAATGCACATGAATTGAAGGCATGTATTCATTAAAGTTTCATAGAATGAGAGTAGAATCACATGTATACAAAGAATAAACTATTTTGCTACGAAAATAGCGAATGCATGAGTATTTAAAATAATAAATACTCATAGAAATCAAAAATATATATCAACAAGAGAAAGAGGGGCATGGATATACTTACCTTATACTTAAAATTGACAAATATTCCTTAAATTTCTCTGAGTTTTCTCCTTCTATAGCCTTCTCTCACTCTTTCTCTCTCTCTACTCATTTTCTCTCTTCTCTCTAAAACCATACAGAAATGATTGAAAATCGGCCAATGGGGCCTTATATAGAAAACTGGTATCTACTAGTTAGATACCAAGGTATAATCCGTACGGCACACAAACATCTCTCAGGTGCACACCAAGCGCCTACATTCTGTATCAAATACGCACGTATCACTCAGGCATACATTGGACATAACCAATCTACCTAAAATATACACAAACGCCCTAGAGGCGTTCTTCAGGCGTGACCTTACTGTCCAAAATACATATATACGTCATGTGCTGGTTAGGAGTCACTCAGTTTGATATATTCTGGACAAAAAAGTAATTTTGACCCAATCCTCAATTAACCTTAATATTTTTATTAACTTAATTTAATTAATCATCATTAATAATTTGAGATCCATACAATACAAAAACCATGGATAAAATATCTGTATTGATATCAATCGTTGTCATATTAGTATTACATATATCGAACATTATTTATTGACATCAGATATATATTGAAAGTAAAAAAAAAAATTGAGAATCATAAGTTTATTGATAAAACATTAATCGATAAATCGTTAAATATCTAGTACAATAGCCGATATTTCGAATATAAACCAATAAACTATGATATATTGCCTAATATTTTTAATATTGGCCAATATATTCGATACATAACTGGTCTAGTAACATATCGTGATTTTTTCACAGTTTTTAGAAATATCCATATCGGGCTTTCCATAATGATATATATATCAATTGATATATCAAATATCATCAAACATTTCATAGGTGATATTAACCCTTGATGGAATAATGCATAGGAAATTATGGCTATCCCCTTAGGGAATGATAGCATAATGTCTTCATTTGTAGACATCCTCAGCTATAACCCTTGGACCAACCAAACCTTTCGTGAAAAGTTGTGTGTTTTACTTTGCTATATTAGCCTAAGTTGCCAGCTTTGTGGCATATCATGTACAATGAGTATTATCCACACCTGAGTTTCAAAGTTAAACTCTATCCAATCATATTCATCTTTTAAAGATGGGTGTGACAAAAGGTCATCAAGTAGTTGAATAAATGTGCTTTCATCAAAGTCCTGCTTCAGAATCATACCTCACGACCAATAAAAAACACAGTATAAGAAAGTTTAAT
>JAOVVI020008035.1:0-14461 GCA_028571085.2 Nepenthes alata
TTTTTAGATGACGAGAGGCTTATGGATGACGAAGTTGAGTAGAACCAAATGTTGTAGCTAGATGACATAGCTGGCCGGAGCTGAGCAATGAAGAGCTTAATTTATTTCCTGTTGATGTTTTTTAGAAGACTTGTATGATGTCCCACTGTTTAAGAATCTGTGAATGTTAGCATGTTTCCGTGATTACTTTTTGGATACCGAAATTAAAATGTGTAGTAAGCATCTCACGTAGTTTGACTTCATGCAATCCTGTGTGTAAAAGAAAAGAAAATTTTTTTAAGTCCATCTAAGTATTATTTTTTAAATAAATTTTATAAGACAAGCATTTTAGGCTTGGCGGCGGCTTTATGCTGCGGAATACGGCCGGTCTGTCACACACAATTTACCAAAGGGGCTCGGGTGAACAGTTTCCGCATGTGAACAGTACCCGATTGTGTATATCGGATGATTCTAAAAAATTTGGTCATCGAATAGGTAAATTACCAAATTCAAGATATGGGAAATCATAATCTCAATTCAATTTATGCAAAAAACTTGTAATATATGCTTAAATGAGGTATGGGCGTGGGTTACGGTTCTGGCGAATGAAAATCCACATAAAACTACCAAATTGGATATCAAATCGATAAATTAACTTATATAGGATATGGGTAGTGATATTCTAGGCGTATTTTTTGCAAAAGCCCAAAAAATCAGAGGCCAAAACCACCCGGGCACGGGGTTCGGGTTTTAGTGAAACAAATCGGTCAAAATCCACAAATTCGGACATAAACTTCTTATATATGCATCATCAAGTCATGGGCATCATATATACAAGTATGGGTCAGGTATCAGAATAATAATACCCGAAGAGGATTGAACGAAAATAAAAGAGAAAGGAAGAAAAGGATATGGGTGCACTTGCCTCTACCCGGTCTACAATTTCTACAACTAGCTCGAAGCCAAAATCGTACCCGAGAGCCTCCATTTGCTCCTTCTCTCTCTCTTCTCTCCACCCTCTTTGTCTCTTCCCCTTGCATTCTGTCCCCAACTATGATGGAACATATTTTTTTTATCCTTCGTTAATAACAAATAACTAATACCCATAATAAAATAATATAAAAATCTATAGAAATTTGGGCAGAGTCCTCCCTAAAACTAGACAGAAACCTAACATAAATAACCTGTATTTTTTACAACCACAACAACATACAGATAAATGACTTCCAAATTCTTTCATTTCACAAACATAGGATCAACAAGATGCCATGTTCATCCATGACTTCAAGACCAATACATCCGATCCACTATACCAAAATTCAGATAAGAGATCTCTGCTAGGATCTGTACTGATTCCAAAAGCAGATAGCGGAAGAAAAACTATGTCCATAATATGAATTTGCAGAAGCATACATACTATTCTATCAAAAGTTATGACATACTATAACATACATATACAATGTCCATCCACCAAATAAGGTAAATACATTCAAGCAAATTAGGCTCCTAAAATAAGCTTTAAAGCTCCTAAAATATCTTATTAACTAGGCTTTATCTACTACTTGTCTGGCATAAGCTCTATGGTCTCATCTGGAGGAAAAAAAATAGAAAAGTGAGTTAAAACCTATCACGGTATAGTAAAAACATGCAAATATTATACTTTCTTACAGAACGCAAGTACAGATAAGTAGAAACATGGAAATATCCAAAGAACAGAGATATACATGAAAACAAAAGACAACACAATTATGTAAAACATGCTTCGAAAATCATAATTCAATATAACAGATATCTAAAATCAAAAACTAATATTAAACTCTGTAAATTAAACTTTACTATCTAAAGGACCAAACTAGTAGACCCTACTAGCCGAGGGGGTAAATAATCAAGGATAGATTGTGTTATGCACACAATCAAGGCCAGAAACAGAACATAAATATCCATTCTCACGGGATCGTTACTGGATTACCCCCGAAGGTGGGTTAGAATAGAGATTCTACCCTCTAGGTTAACGCCCTGATGAAGGGTGGACTATGTATAACTCCAAAGACAGAGTTATCCTCGATTATCACCATAATGTTCTAAGACATGCAAGAGAATCTAACCTGACTAAATAATAGTCCTAAGTCCCCTTTCTTATTAACTTACATAACTAAAACACTTGACTGAAATACTTAATTGAAATATTTAACTGAAATACTCAATTGAAATACTCAATTGAAGGGATTCTTGCTCATATTCTTACATTCTTTACTTATGATGCCTCAACGATATGTCAAACGCTTTCAGATAACCCTTCAATTAGTTCAGAAACTCACAGTAACTTAGCAGTATAGTTCCAGGTAAATTTTTTAGATAAAAATCAAGGCATGAGAATTAAACTTCTACAAATTAACCTTTACATATCAAGATTTAAGGATTTTAAAAACCAAAATTTTTAATTTTCGTTCTAGGGTTTCACACAAGATTTCCAGACTTAAATTGAACACAAAACACATGTTTATACACAAAATCAATGCCATAAATCAAAATACATATACAAATTCACGCATTTGAGCCAAGAATCCTAAAAGTTTTGAGCTAGGGTTTCGCAATAACCTTTCGGACTTAAACTGGACACTAAATACATGTTTACTCATGAAATTGAAGCTATATATTGCAATACATATGGGTAAATATGAAATCTATCTAAACAATTAAGATAAACATGATTCATTTACATTAAAAATGGATAAAGAAGAGTTTAGAGCATAAATACTAATTTAGAGATATTAAAAAGCGGTAAAAATGAAGAATAACATCCAAGGTACATTTGTCTTCACCCGATTTACCATTTTCCTAACTTTGATCAGATGAAAATTGGTAAAGAGACCCTTCCCTTTTTCCTTCCCTTCCTTTCCTCCTTTGCTGCTTCTACGTTCGTGGCCTCAACTTCTCTCCCCTTCCCTTTTTAAACAAAACGGAATCAGGCTGCTGAAATAAAATCGAGCGTGCAATCGAATGCCTAGCCAACCCATGGCAAGTGTCGGGTCACTGCTGGGGCT
This sequence comes from Nepenthes alata, assembly GCA_028571085.2. Classification (NCBI taxonomy): domain Eukaryota; kingdom Viridiplantae; phylum Streptophyta; class Magnoliopsida; order Caryophyllales; family Nepenthaceae; genus Nepenthes; species Nepenthes alata. The sequence goes on from JAOVVI020008035.1 coordinate 3,024, forward strand.
TTGCTTGAGCGCCTCAGGCGAGCAGTGAGCGAGGCTTCATTGGTTTCTGGCGCCTGTTGCCGCGTTTGAATGTGCGGCAGGCGCCGTGCTACTGTGTGAAAAATCAGTATACAACAACCCAATTTTCACTCTTTCCCCTTCCGAAGCTCATTCTTCCAAGTATATTTATCCTCATCTTGATTATTATTATTTTAATTACTTTTAAATTATCATGTTTTAGGTTCAGAACCTCACAACTCTCCCCTACTTATAGGAATTTTGTCTTCAAAATTAATGAAACCACATACCTCAAGAGAATAAATGGGTGTATTAGCCCCGGATCTCCTCCTCACGCTCCCATGTTACTTCTTCGAGTGAATGATTCTTCCATAAAATTTTCTCCAAGGGAATCATCTTTGTACGCAGTATCTGCTCCTTTCGATCCAAAATTCATACCGACTCCTCAACATAAGACAAATCCCTGTCAATTGTCAAGGGCTCGTACTCGACAACATGTGTGGGGTCGAGAACATACTTCTTAAGTATTGACACGTAAAATACATCATGGACATCCACCAGACTACGTGGCACCCCCAATCTATTAGCCACCTCCCCGATTCTCTCCAGAATCTCAAATGGGCCAATAAATCGTGGCTTCAGTTTTCCTTTCACCCCAAATTTTAACGTTCCCCTAGACAGAGACACCTTAAAAAAGATATAGTTGTCCACCTCAAACTTTAATTACGTCTCCTCTGGTCTGCATAGCTCTTTTGTCTACTCTAGGCAACTTTCAAGTTTTCATGGATCAGTCTAATTTTTTTCGCCGTTTCCTGAACAATTTTAGAACCTAAAATTTGCTTGTCTCTTGTCACTTCCCAACGAATCAGCGATCTGCAATTTCTCTCATATAGCACCTCAAAAGGTGCGATGTCTATGCTCGCCTGATAACTATTATTATAGATGAATTCTACTAGGGCCAGATAACTATCCCAAGTTCCCTTCATGTCCAACACCAAAGCCCTTAACATATCCTGTAGGATCTGGATTGTATGCACCCATTGACCATAAGTTTGGGGATGATATGCAGTATAGAAATTCAATTCTATCCCCAACTCCTTATGCAAACTCTCCTAAAACCTCAAAACAAAATGAAGGTTTCTATCAGACACAATCGAAGCGAGCACACCATAAAGCCTAACAATTTCGTTCACATACAATTGGGTCAATCTGTCACGAGTGCATATCATTCTGATCACCAAGAAATGGGCCAATTTTGTCAGCCGATAAATGATAACCAAAGTGGCATCACGATTCTTGGGAGTCCTTGGTAAGCCTGATACAAAATCCATAGTAACATCTTCCCATTTCCAACTCGGAATCGACATCGATTGTAGTAACTTAGATGGCTTTTTCCTTTCATCTTTAAGTTACTGGCACATGAGGCTTTTATCAACATAAGTCATAATATCCCATTTCATATTCCTCCACCAAAAGATTTTCTTTAAATCCTGAGACATTTTATTCATCTCTGGATGGATTGTATACCGAGACTGGTGAGCTTCCCTCAAGATCCTCTCCTTCAACTCCTTATCATGTGGTACACACAATCGATCTTAGAACCTCAATACTCTATCCGTCCGGACATTAAAGTCAACTCAGGAGTCCTTATTCAAATCACCCACAATATCCATAAGAAACGACTCATTTACTTGTTTCTCCTTATGTGATGGAGTGGATTTTTTTTATAGTCCTTCCATTAGAAATCATCCGAAGCTGACTCCCAAGATGAAATTTTCAACGGAGACGGCCTAGACTAGACCAAGACATTGTCCGGAACCATATATGCAAGTGTACAAAATATGGACTTTTAGATATATGTATATAAAATGCATTCACAGGATTAGCCAAAGCCATGTAATATTCACAGCTCCAATTCTTTTAACATTTCTATTCATTAATCAAAAATTCAAACAGAGATGCCACCTACCAAAGGTAAATAGCGGAAGTAGATCTATTCCAAAATGTGTATAAGTGGAAGCATAGTCATTCATTCAGTTACAGGTTGAGATAATTACATTCAGGACTATGAAAATTTGCAAAAAACTTAAACAAGCTTTCCAGCCCCAAAATTCTTCATTGCTAAGCTTTATCTATTCTTACTCAACCGGTATCAGTTCTACAATCTCATCTGAGGGAAAAATGTTGTCAGAGTAAGTTGAAACCCAGTAGTGTACCAAAAACAAGCAATGTAAATCGTGAATGCAATAAAACAAAGCCATTAAAGTACCAGAATTCATGATTAATGTCATTTTCAAAGTTCATAATTTGACATCATTTTCCGAAGTTCATAGTTCAATGCCAAATTCTGAAGCACATAAATTTACATTTTAATGTCAATTTTTGAAGTACAAGTTTAGCGTCAAAATTTGAAGTTCAGCATGTAGTATCAAATTCTGAAGTATATATACAGGGTCAAATTTCCAAAGTTCATAATTCAATGCCATTTTCATTGGTCCTACCGTGGTTAACTCCATTATTCGAAGGGACCTAGGCTGGTAGATCCTACCAGCCAAGGGGGAGAGTAATTGATAGTAGATTGTATTCACTCCACACAATCAAAGGGTATAGTTCCAAAGTCATATCCATTTCCACTAATAATCAAAAGTTCAAAGTCCAAAGTTAAATTTTCTACCCTCTCATTACGCCATGAGGCGGGGCGGACCACGTATTACTCCATGGACGGAGTAACCCTTAATTACCGCCGTAAAGTTCTAACGCATTCCGGAGAACCTTATCTTACCGTGTTACAGTTCGAGGTCCGAAGCATTTATTCAAAGTTCAACAAAATTTATCATATTTTAAGACCAATCCAAGTTCACATACACCATACTCTGGTCAGATTAAAAAGGCCTTCACATTTCTAACCTTCAAATTTCCACGCAAGATTTTCATGCAAAGCAGCCCAGATATGAAAGGAACAAAAGCATGAGCAAGACATAAAATCAGAGTTAGGAGTACATTTATGCAAAGCGATTTTTGATTGTAATTCGAACAATAAAGCATGGGCCAAAACATGAAATCAGAGTCGGAAGTTTCAATTTCACAAATCATAGAACTTAGACCAAAATCATAAAGTTCATACATTCTTTGTAATGAAACTTAGGGAATGGGGTTTTAGAACATAATTGACAACATAGAGATATTCAAAAATAGTTAACACAGAAAACATGTTTCCAAAGTACTCTTGCCTGATTTCCAAACACTTCATTCAAACTTGCCTAAGGCTCCCTCTTCCTTCTCGCCTCTTACTTCTCCTTTCCTTCACAGGTTTTCTAACTCCTTTCTAGACTATTGAGGTCAGTATTTATAGAGGATGTGTTTGGTGGGAGTTGGTGGGGTAAGTTACCTACTTGGTACTTTTCATCTAGAAGGTCAGCAAAGTAGGTGAGAGTAGTTTACTTACTCTGGGTAGGTGGAAGAGTCAACAAAGTAGGTAAATCTACTTTGGCTATTAGCATTTCACATCGGTAATGTTTACTCCAGTTTCCACAACATCATCAACTCCATTGATTTACCATGTACTCCAACCGGTTATCAAATCATCATCATCTAGTTCGGTCTCATCATCACCTCAAGTTCGGCTGGCAAACACCATTTCTACTTTGGCCTTCACCACGCACCATGGTCCGGCCTCCATCACACCAAATTCATCATCCTTATTTTGGTTTTCATGCCAACACCTACTTCGTCCTCCATCAACTCCATACACTCCAGTTTCATCATCCTTCCTCAACTCCGGCTCTCTCTCATCAACTTGCTCATCATCAAGTCTGGTTTCTAAACCAACATCAACTTCAGCTTTTGAGATCTCACAAGGCCACTCCCTACATTTAAATATTTGGGATCAGGATCTCACAACTCTCCCCTACTGAAGGAAATTTCATACTTAAAATTTAAATGAAGTTACAAACCTTAAGTAAACAGCTGGGGATACTTGCTCCAAATTTCTTCTTCACATTCCCAAGTTGCCTCTTCAGGTAAGTGACTCCTCTAGAGCACCTTCACTAAGGAGATCGTATTCGTACGTAGCCTTTGCTCCTTCCAGTCCAGAATCTGCATTGGCTCCTCAATGTAGGATAAGTTCTTGTCAATCGTCAAGGTCTCAAACTCAATCACATGTGTAGGATCGTGGACTTATTTCCTGAACATTGACACATGGAATACATCGTGGACTTCCACCAAATTTAGGGGCAATGCTAGTCTGTAGGCCACTTCTCCGATCTTCTCTAAAATCTCAAAGGGGCCAATGAATCGAGGTTTCAACATTCCTTTTTCCCAAAATCTGGATGTCCCTTTAGATGGCGACACTTTCAAAAATAGAAAGTTGCCCACGTCAAACATCAATTCTAACCTCCTCCGGTCGGCATAACTTTTTTGTCTAGTCCGAGCAACCTATAAGTTTTTGTGTATCCGTTTTATCTTCTCTGCCGTCTGTTTAATGATTTTAGGGCACAAAATTCTTTTATCTTCAATTTTCTCCCAGCGGATCAATGACCTACACTTCCTTTCATATGGTGCCTTAAATGGTGCCATGCCTATACTTGCCTGATAGCTATTATTATACGCCAACTCCGCCAAGGCCAGATAATTATCCCAAGTCCCTCTCATGTCTAACACTGTGGCTATTAACATATCCTCTAGAATTTGAATTGTTCGTTTTAATTGGCTATCGGTCTAGGGATGATAGGCAGTACTAAACTTCAGCTCCGTCCCTAATTCTTTATGTAAACTTTCCCAAAATCTTGAAACAAAATGAGGATCCCTATCAGATACAATGGAAGCAGGCACACCATGAAGTTTGACAATTTCATTCACATACAGCTGAGCCAACTTATCATGAGAGTAAGTCATCCTGATTGCCCAAAATTGGGCTGACATAGTCAATCGGTCAATGATAACCCAAACGGCATCATGGTTTCTAGGAGTCCTTTGTATACTTGACACAAAATCCATAGTAACATCCTCCCATTTTCAACTTGGAACCGGCATCGGTTGTAACAACCCAGATGGCTTTCTTCTTTCAGCTTTTACTTGTTGGCACAGAAGGCACTTTTTCACATAAGTTGTGATGTTCCCTTTCATGTTCCTCTACCAAAATATTTTCTTCAAATCCTAATACATCTTATTTACTCTAGATGGATTTGTCTACCGAGATCCGTGAGCTTCCTTTAAAATTTTCTCCTTCAACTCCGTATCATCCGGCACACATAAGCGATCTCTAAATCTCAACACTCCACTCAATCGGACATTAAAATAAATTCTGGAGTCTCTATTCAAATCACCCACAATATCCATAAAAAAGGAGTCATTCACCTGCTTTTCCTTAACCTCATTTATCACTTCTGACTAAACCTGCAGGTATGATAAAATCGTCCGATCACCCCAAACATATCGCTGAATATTACATTGCTTCAAGTACTCCAACATTTCCATTTGTTTAATCTACAACTTTTCCATATAGCCTGATCAGTAGCTCAGAGCATCTGCTACCATATTCGCTTTCCCGAGCTTATACTGTATCTCACAGTCATAATCCTTTTGAAAGTCCACCCATCTTCTCTACCTCATATTAAGCTCTTTATGTTAGAACAGATATTTTAAACTCATATGATCGGAATAAACAAGAAACCTTTCGCCATAAAGGTAGTGTCCCCAAATTTTCAAGGCAAACATAACTATAGCAACCTCCATATCATGCGTTGGGTCGTTCTTCTCGTGCACCTTAAGTTGTCTTGAACCATAAGCCACCACCTAGCCATTTTGCATTAACACACATCCTAAACCAGCCTTAGAAGCGTCACAATATACTTCAAAATCACCTGAGCCATCCGAAAAATTTAGCACCTGAGTGGTTGTTAAGCTATCCTTTATCTTTTGAAAACTCCGGTCACGTCCATCTGTCCCGTCAAACCTGGCCTCCGTCTTCGTCAACTGAGTCAGGGGCATTGCGATCTAAGAAAAATTCTCCACAAAACGCTTGTAATAACCAGCCATGCTAAGAAAATTTTGGACTTCAGTAATAGATGTAGGCTAACTCCAATTTGTAATGGCCTTAACTTTCTTTGGATCTACAGCAATGCCTCCATTGGAAATTATGTGTCCCAAAAATATCAATTCCTCCAGCCAAAATTCACACTTTTTCAGTTTAGCATACAATTTCTCTTCTCGGAGCACTTGCAGTACAATCCTTAAATGGGTTTCATGCTTCTCATGGCTCTTAGAGTATATCAAAATGTGATCTATAAATACCACCACAAACTTATCAAGGTAAGGCTTGAACACCCTATTCATTAAATCCAGAAAAGCTGCCGGAGCATTTGTAAGACCAAATGGTATCACAAGAAATTCATAGTGGTCGTACCGCGTTCTAAAAGTAGTTTTGGCCACATCCTCCTGCTTAATCCTCAGCTGATGATATCTAGACCTCAAATAAATTTTTAAAAACACTCGAGATTCTTGTAACTGTTCAAAGAGGTCATCAATACGTGGCAAGGAATATTTTTACTTAATTGTGATTTTATTTAATTCACGGTAGTCCACACATAACCACTGGGATCCATCCTTCTTCCTTACGAACAACTCCAGTGCTCCCCATGGAGATACACTCGATCTAATAAACCCCTTATCTAACAACGCCTACAACAATAATTTTAGTTCCTTCAATTTAGTGGGTGCCATATGATAGGGTGCTTTAGAAATTAGAATAGCATTGGGAATAACCTTAATCTCAAACTCAATCTCTTGATGTGGAGGTAGTCCAGGCAACTCCTTCGAAAATACATCCCTAAAATCACATACCACCGAAATATCTTTAGCAAGCACACTATGACTCCCAATAGTACTGGCATTTGCCAGGTAAGCTTCGCATCTACTTTTCATCAAATGTTTAGCATGCAAAGCAGAAATCAGCATAGGCATTTCCTTTCTCCTAATACCTTGAAATGAGAAAGGTTAAATTCCAAGGACATTGAAACACACCCTTTTTTGAAAGCAATTAATACTGGCATGGCACTTTGCCAGCCAGTCCGTTCATAAGATAACCTCAAAATCACCCATATCAAGCAATATCAAATCTACCATCAAACATTTTCCATACACTTCTATCACACACATTGGGTACACAACATTAGTCACTATAGAGGACCCAGTAGGGGTCAATACAGCCAAAGAAAAATCCAAAATCCTCAGAGTAGACACAATATAACGTGCAAATTGTGGAGAAATAAAAGAGTATGTAGACCGAGAATCAAATAAAATAGAGGTTGGAACTCCATAGATAAGGAGAGTGCCTTAGACCATGTTTGGAGACGTATCAGGGTCCTGTACCGTCACTACAAAAGGCTTAGCCGCAACTGTTGGTTTCTTTGCTTCAACTCTTTTGAGCAATGGACAATATTTCATCATATGACCTTGCCGACCACAGTTGAAGCATGCCCCGATCATCTTAAAATAGTGCCTCCCTCCATGGTTTTTCCCACAATGAGCACAATCAGTAATTAATATTTGAGGGTTCATCATTGATTGGGCTTCAACTATATTCTTCCACTTAATTGATGTTTTTGCCTTTTGAGACGTCCCTGAGAGCGCCACATTCAATCCGGGGCTAAAACTTGCCCGGCTAGCGGCCTATTTTGCGAAAAACGTCTGTGTCTCCAGTTCCTTCTCAAATATTAATGCTCAATCTAAGATGTCCGCATATGTCTGAAGCTTTTAGGTCACTAATTTCCTTCTAATATCATCACTTAGCCCTTGCTGGAATTTCTTCACCTTTCTTAGTTCATCCTCCACAAAATAAGACGTAAAATGGGACAGCTATGTAAATTTTGCATAATATTCAACCACTGTACGGGTCCCTTATCTAAGCCACATAAACTTCCTCTCATTCTAATCTTGAAGACTAGAGGGGAAGTATTTTTCCATGAATGCCTCTTTGAACATTCCCCAAGTGATTTCTTTATCAGGTACTTCGAATGCCCTCTTTTGCATAGCCCACAAACTATCAGCCTCTCCCTCCAATTTATATGCCTCAAAGGTAACTTTTTCCTGATCACTGCATCGTATCACTGTGAAAATCTTCTTCATTCTCCTAATCCAAATATTAGCTTTGGTTGGAACCAGTTCTCCCAAGAATTTTGATGCTCTCTTCGCATGAATTTAGCATATGTTGTTGGGGCAGGATTTACCGGAACTGGCTCTAGTGTTGGGACCAGAGCCATATGGCGTTGCTCCATTGACTCTATTATGTTCATCATTCTTCCTAACATATTTATGTACTCTTATTTGTGATCTGGGGGAATTCCAGTGTCACCCCGGATATTTCTTCTACCTCTTCTACTGGCCATCTATATCCTATAATTGAGAATAAGGCAATATTAATAAACCTCAAAGAATCAAGTTATAGAATGGGGTTGACAATTATTTAGGGAAGTTCAGAACCGGTCTGAAGGTTTGCACTTAAATTTCATTTCTATCCTCCATTATCCTTAGCTTGGTCCTAGTTAAACTTAAGCCTATGCTTTTGCTTTATAATCAGTCATTCCTAAAGCATCTAATTTTTCTCTATGACACCAACTGTGATGGAGTGAATTTTTTTTATATAATCCTTCCGTTAGAAACCATCCAAAGCTAAGTCCTAAGATGAAATGTTCAAGGGAGAAGGTCAAGACTAGACTAAGGCATTGTCTCGAACCATACATGCAAGCATACAAAATATGGACTTTTAGATATATATATATATAATGCATTCACATGATCATCCAAAGCCATATAATATTCATAGCTCCAATTCTTTTTACATTTCTATTCATTAAACCAAAACTCATACAGAGATGCCACCTAAACAGTGACTATAACCAAAGGTAAATGGCGGAAGCAAATCTATTCCAAAATGTGTACAAGTGGAAGCATAGTCATTCATTCATTTACAGGTTGATCATTTACAGGTTGAGATAATTACATTAAGGACTATCAAAATTTGTAAAAATCTTCAACAAACTTTTCGACCCCAAAATTCTTCTTTGCTAAGCTTTATCTATTCCTGCTCGTCCAGTATCAATTTTACAGTCTCATCTGGGCGGAAAATGTTGACAGAGTGAGCCAAAATCTAATAGGATACCAAAAACATCCAATGAAAATCATGAATGCAATTAAACAACATCATGAAACTACCAAAATTCATGATTAATGCCATTTTTGAAGTTCTTAATTTGATGTCATTTTTCAAAGTTTACAGTTCGATGCCAAATTTTGAAGCACATAAATTTACATTTTAATGTCAATTTCTAAAGTACAAGTTCAGCGTCAAAATTTGAAGTTCACCATGTAATTTCAAATTCTGAAGTATATATACAGGGTGAAATTTTTGAACTTCATAATTCAATGCCATTTTCATTGGTCCTTCCATTTTCAACTCCATTGTTCAAAGGGACCTAGGCTGGTAGACCCTACCAGCCAAGAGGGAGAGTAATCGATGGTAGATTATATTCACTCCACACAATCAAAGGACATAGTTCCAAAGTTATATCCATTTCCATTTCCATATTCAGAGTTCAAAGTCAAAAGTTCAATTTTCTACCCTCTCATTAAATCTCGAGGAGGGGCAGATGTAACGACCCAGATTTTTGAACATAGGAAATTCCAGTCATCGAGTCCATATAATCCGGACAAACGCCAGTTGACCGGAAAATATAATAAGAAAAATAAATCGGCCTTAAGATGAAATCAAGTTCGGCCCTTAATTGATGAAAAGAAGTCCGGATTTTCTTAATAAAAATTTAGTCCGGATTTCCTTGATGAAAAGAAGTCCGGAATATTCCTTGATGAAAAGAAGTCCAAAATATTCCTTGATGAAAAGAAGTCCGGATTTCCTTGATGAAAATCAAGTCTAGCCATCTAAGGTCGAAGTGGCCTTGAAGGAAGGAGTGGCTTTGTGGTTGGTAAAGCCATGGGAGGGAACCTTTAGGTGGCATAAGACTTTTGAACTACGACCCCGTATGCCGGGTTAAAGGCATTACCTCCCGCCTCGGGGAGTATAATGAGAGGATACGACTTTAGGTTATGGGGTTACACATAACCCGTCCTCGATGTTATCCGCTGCCGTCTGATCCCTAAAGATAATAAGAATTCTGAATGGTTTTTATGAATTCTACAAAGACAAGATAATAAGAATAAGAAATCAAGAAGAAACGACATGATGATTTTGTATATTATGAAACTCTGTTTTAATTCGATTATATGTATATTTTATTTTCTGCATGTGAGTATCTTGCTAGGCTTTGTAGCTCATTCTTGCTATTTTTAGATGATGAAAGGCTTATAGAGGACGAAGTTGAGTAGAACTTTATGGTGTAGCAAAGTGGCTTAACGGGCCGGAGCAGACTTTTGAAGATATTTATTTATATTGTCTTTTGATATTTTGAGGAGACATATAATATTATTTCGCTGTTTATGAATTTATGAATCTTAGCATGTTCCCGTGATTTCTTTTTGGATCCTGAAATTAAAATATCATGTAAGCATCTCTTGAAGTTTGGCCTCATGAAATACTGGGTGTAAAAAAAAAAGAAAAAATTTTATGTCCACCTAATTACTATTCTTAATCAATATTAAGGAAAGAATTTTTTTTAGACTTGACGATGGCACTAGATGGTGGTTTAAAGTCGGGTCGTCACAGTTGGTATCAGAGAAAAACCTGAGATTCTTTAGGTTAAGTTGAATCAAAATGAAAACTTAGGACATGATTAGTTAAGGCAAGAAGAGGGTTAGCTTTATTTATCCTTTGGATGGAGACATTTATGATAGCTATCTGTAGACTAATTGACTAACAAAAATATTCTTTTTAGACATTAAAATCGTCCCTGAAATCATGTCTAATAGAGGAAGGCGAAACATACAGATTAACAACTCTACGGATCGGGAGGCATGGTACTTAAACCTGTTAGACAGAATGGCTGAAGTTACAGAAGCCTTGACTCCACCAACTCCGGTGACCACCCCAGTTCCTGTCCATCAGGAAAGGTCGGTCTACGATCGATTTACCAATGAACGAATTCCTAAATTCTCAGGGGAACCCGACCCGTTGAAGGAAGACACTTGGATCCAACGACTGAAGAAGAGGTTTGGGGTGATTAAATGCCACTTGTCGCAATAAAAGATAAGGCCTTGGGCTTAATATTGTAACCCGGTGTCATTTCGGGGATTCTAAATCCTTGCCTGATGGTGTTTTTGAGCCAGCTAAGGAACCAAGTCTTAATTTGATCTTAATAGTAGTTTGGCTGGTGAACTACAGTGCTATTACTGTCGAATTGATAAAGGATGATATCTGGCAATCGAGTTGTGGGATCTAAGGCATAAGTTTAAATTGATCAAGGTATCAAGAGATTGATGACGTCTTCCTATAG
>JAOVVI020008036.1:0-14461 GCA_028571085.2 Nepenthes alata
TCCGTCCGAACGTGGTCTCTCAGTCCGAGCGTTTTAACCTCTCGGACGTACGTTCAGGGAATTCTGTCCGAGCGCCCGTTGCCCCAACACTATGGTGATTTATTGGGATCGAGCTCTTTTTGAGCAATTATGATTTTTGAGAATTATTGATATATATTTGCATACTTTATATCTTATATGTTATACCTCATACATCTTATTTTTATGGAGATTTTCAAAACTATTATTGATATCCATTGCCTTAGCATCTGTTATAGATTATTTATTAGATATTTTTTACTCATTCTTTATATTTTCAGATTAATTACGGGTTTTTTTGGATGCCTATGTTTGAGGGCATGAGTTTTAGAATCGGAATCCTTCTAATAGATTTCAGCAGCTATCATTGTTAGTTGATATATTTAATGACGTTGGACATTAATAATTTTAGCTTCGTTTATTGTGTTGTTTTTCTTTTTTCCGCATCATTTGTGAGAGTGATACAGCACCTTTGTGTTTTATGATACATTTGTTATCACTTACGGATTCTTAAATTTGCGACTCGGGCAGCGTGAGTTGGTTAGGGCCGGGTCGTGACAGTAACATTCTCATTTTCTTATACTTTATTATTTTGTTCTCTATTTTTTTATAATTAATTTCTTGTTACATGGAATCAATATATATATATACATATATATTCATCTCTCCAACTCATTTACAACATATCTCTATATGTTAAATCCGATTTATTTACTTCCTATTTCTTAAAATGTTAATAAGCCTTTGTATACGATGAGAGGGTGGTATATGAATATATTTTCAAAGTGAAAGGCACGGCGTACCTTACAAAGGGCCCAATCCGCTGAATCAAAGAAGGCACGTTCATGATCCTGCTTTTCCATTCACATTAGACATGAACTCGTTAAAATTAATTTCAGACAAGAACTTGCCTTCGAGATTAGAGGCTTCTTCCTCGGCGCCAGTCCTCCGTATTTCTCTTGCTTCGATGGACCCTCTCCCTGCTGCATTAACACAGTGAATATTTTATTGTTATATATATATCACAATTTAGCTATTTTAATTGTCATATGTATGTATTCTAAAAGCTTTAGCTAACTAATTTAAGATGACATATATTAAAATTTCCACAGCACGATAAAAGGTTACCCACACTACAGAAATAAGGAGACCCGCCCACTCTTCCCTTGCCAGGAGCCCAAAAGATTATTTTCTCATGAAAGCAATAGAATTTTAGTGAGTGTCGTCTAGGGAATTTCTTATACGATAAAATAGATATATATAAGTCAGATAGTTATACTCATTCATTGTAAAAATGATGTTAAAATTAAGTAAATGGATAAATTATTAAGGGTAATTATAAATTCAAATTAAAAATTAAGTGTTGGATTGATCTTGAGTGATGCCGGACATGCATCTGAGCTATGTATGAGCATATTTTAGATAAACTTACTGTGATTGAGGTACACATGAGAGGCGCTCATATGTATTTAGTCTAGAATAGTTGCCTCTTGAGGCATGCTTGTTGGACACTCATGCACATGTTTAAAAAAGCCTGAACTTTGATACTTAACCCCTCGTTAGTGAAATCATTATCGATTATTGGCTTTTATATATTTACTCAATTTTTATATGTTTTATTTCTATTTTGATATTTTTAACATTTTTATTTCCAATCATGACTATTTTCATTGCTTATTTGTTTACTATATCCATAAATATAAAACTCATATATGCTTTGTTAAGCGTTAAGTTAACTATTATACTCAATTGCCAACTTTTCAGATTAGCTGGCTCGGAAGTCATTTGTAGGAATTTTAGGCGGTAGAAAGCTATTTGGGGCAATATAGTATTTTAAAATGCTTCAAACATATTTTAATTATTTAGATTAGTAGTTTGTTATTTTGAGTTCGGAATATAGCATTTGGCTAAAAGCCTAATTGTTATAATTCAATTATAATATAGAACATATTGTTAGTTATTCTAATTTTAGATTTAATGACACTTTTCCTTACCTATAATAATTAGTCGATCAGGTGACAAGTTATTGCATCGATTTTCAAATGTGGCCCTCGAATTTTGGGCTTTAACATACATATTATTGGACTGTATCAAGTTATTTATTGTAATATCTCATCTCAACATTTGGATTGGGTTTGAATCGTTAACTAAGCATTTAGGTATAAGTTTTAATTAAAATCTGATTATAATATATTTTAATTTTAGGTCGGAAGCATGACCAAGACAAAAGTGCTATCAGATCATACCATGTGGAAAGTGTCCTATTTAATTTGAATAGTTAAATTTATGAGTTATGTCATACTATATACTAAAATGTTAGATGAACAATGTGGTTTAAGTTAAAGATCTTGCCACTATGGCAATGAAATGGGAAGTGATTGATAGAATGGTTCAAATGCAATTTGTAATGTTCAAGTTTAATTTTATCTTAATTATGATCAATTAAATTGATATAATTAATATTAAGATCAAATGATAAAAAAAATTGAATCAAAAGTCAAATTTTAATTATGTCACATTAAATTGATGGATATTTGATCGGCGTCTAATATGTGCCCATGTGTGAGATGGACAGAGTAACCGCACTTGATGGACACCTAAATAGACAAAATAATATAGACGCGCTCAAAGCATACCCAAGAAACGCCGAAGTGCGATTAGGCAGAATGTCTGCGCTCAAAGTACGCCCAAGGCTGCACTCATGCACCGCAGTGTTTAGCTATAACGCTTGACGTGTGCCCAACTAGCACTCGAGTGCCACTTCAATATAAATATAAGACTTAGGTAAATTTTTGTCATTTTTCAATAGAATTTGAGAGAGAAAAAAAATATGATAAGAGGAAGAAAAAGAAAGAGAAAGTCAAAGAAATTCAAATCAAGTGAATCCAAACTATAATTTTTATAATTTGAAGTTAAGGTAAGTACATTCCAAGTCATCCTTTCTATGGTTATTATTTTTTCTTAATTTTTTAAATATTTCTTATTTTAAATACTCATATATGACATATTTTTATAGCTAGGTGTTGAAGTATTACATGTATATACTCCGACTCCTATTTCTTGTGATTTTTATGAAGAATCATATCATTAGTTCACATACTTTAAAAATTTAGCTATTTTTCTACAATTATCTTGTATGCATTTGTTAATTCATAGTTTAATGACTTAATATGTGGAAAATTTTATACATTTTGTTATAGTAGGTTCTGGACTTTAAATATTTGCTTACATGTTCAGAATTTATGTAAATTTAACCCTCTATGTATGCTATTTGAAGTAAAATTATTGAGACATTTCTAAATTATTGATTTCTCTACATTTTTGCTGAATTTTGTTGCACTTCCATGCTAATTTAGCATTGATGTTTTAAAATTTATTATAACAAAATTTCTGTAGAAAGTATGAGAGTTGTATACTAAGAATTTACAAAATTTTAAAAGAAAACTCTACCATTATACTATGAATTATGAGTATTTTCTCTAGAATGATAAAATCAAAAAATATAAAAATATATATATAGTTTTTATAAGAATATGTATCAAATCATGGTTATAGTTTCAGCGAGTAGTATATTATTGCATGCCTTGGTATATTATAATGATAATTAATATTTAAACCTATCATTCTGGGCAAAAATAATATTTATTTTCATTTATAGGGTTATATATATGACGACCGGCTTACAGATTTTAAATAGTAGCGTATTACCTTTAGTTATATGAAAATAAATATAACACATGTTTTGATTATTTAATTTTTTAATCAGTGAGGTTCTACTGGCTCTTAATCCCTAGAAAAAGTCAAGTTTTAGTATGATTTAATGACATAAAATTGAATAAGAACATAATAAAGAATTTTGAAAAGATAAATCTAAAAGTCCTACATAAGTATTATAAAAATTTATGTCATTGCATTAGATTCTATCATTTCTTCCAATATATTTGAAGTGTAAAATATATATGTTTAAATATAAAATTATATGCCCTATTGAGTTTTTGGCTCACTCATTACTTTCAATTTTTTAACCCCTTCAGATAAAAGATTCGGATAATTACAGGACAATTAGAATTGAAGAAGAATCTATTCTAGGGAATTTAGAATTGGGAATTATGGAATTCCGATGTTCTATTTTGATTTTGGACAACAGTTAATGTTGTATTTCAATTTTAGACAGCAATTTGATGTGTTTATGTTAATCAAATTATGATCTGTAAGTTGTTAGACGAACATTGGTTTTATTAGTACCACGCTAATATAGTTTATGTTGATTTTGATTTATAAGTCAAGAGATATCGATCATCCGACATTATGACAACAGTCGAATTTAATTTTGGTTTATTCAATTGTGTACTCTGATTGTTTATAGATCACTATAGCACCTCACGTATGGTTTGACATCATGGACAGGTTAGTGTCAAAATCACATGATGACGTAATATATTTCAGGTCCTATGTATAGGTTGATTGTTTTAATTGATTTGTCAAGGTATCGACGTAAAATTTATATTTAATGTTAATTAAATAATTAATTTCTAATTATTAATATTTTTATTAATTATTAATGTATGATCAAAATTTAGCACGTGATATAATCGAATCTGAAGCCGATAGTGGGGAATTCGAATACCACTCTAATGGCTAATGATTGGTTCACTAATGAACACGTGCTAGAGCTTTGGCAGATCTAGGTCTGATGAAGGTTGAAATCTAGATTTGTTATATTGAGAAAATCTTTAAGGTGATCAATTATTAGGAGGACAAGATGAGGTTTGTATCATACAAGTTGGACAAAGAAGCCAATCATTGGTCGGTGATGAAGCAAAAGATCTTAGGATTACAGAACAAATGCATTGCATGCAAAGTGTTTTTAAAGGCTTTCATAAATAGGTATTTTCCAATGAACTTATAGAAATAAAAGGAGAATGAATTTGATTGCTTACAATAAAGAAATCAAAGGTAAAATATGATGTTAAGTTCATCAAATTAGGTCTGTATACTTCACATGTAGTGATGGACGACACATGGATAGTGAGAAAAGTTCTTCAAGGGCTGAATGATACGATTTGAAAATAGTTGGTGAGTTGACATTGATGATATATTGTGAAATTCTCGATTAGGCCATATTTTATGAGTAGAAGTCATAGAACAAAGTTTTTTAGAAAAAAAATGAGTCAAGGATATCAAAGTTTAAGATTATGAGGATTTTGTATGAGGTCAAAATCCCTTGATTAGTGGATGAGAATGGGAGCTAAACTCTAAGGTGCATCGAGCAAGTGCCAACAATCAAAGCTATGCCTTGATATCATTTAATATACAACTGTCTATTAATTGTATCTCGGTATTTATTTGAAACTAAGCCGATTGATTAAATAATTATTTAATAATTTTAAATTATGACATATTTTATTTTCGAGAATTGGGTGGGATATTACTATTATAGATCTCAAGTATTAGAAAACTAAAACAAAAAATATATTTAGGGGCAACAGATTTGTTTTTATAATGAATGACTTTGGGGAAAAAGTCCGTGCAATCCAGCAGACTAGCATAACGGACGATTAAATTATATATATATATATATATGTTGGGCTCTAATATAATGGCCCATAAAAGCACAACCCGATATCAGAAAGCCTAGAAGGCCACGCGGCCCAGAAGGACCAGAAGCATAGGAAGGCGTCCGAGAGACCGAGACCACAACAACAAAAGACTTCCTGAGAAGGTTCGAGGACAATCTTACTCACGGCCGAGAGCACCAACTCAGCGAATTTCGCCGGTTTCCAAGAAGCCTGCAGTTACAGACTGGCATCTTTGCAGGGCGCGCCTGGTCAGATCACGGCTGGCATCTAGGCTCTGCGCCACCTAGCGCGCTCAAAGCCTGCCAGTCATCGCCTTTTACTGCCACCAATGGGAGGCCGTCGACTGACCCACTGTCCGATGGCCTCCACGTGTCCCCATCTCAACCAAACCTCACTTGCAAGGAGAAGGAAAAAAGACGAAAAACAAGAAGAAAGACCTTCCTCAGGCAAAATGGTCACCCTAGACTAAAAAAGAAAGAGATTCCTTTAGAAAGAAACGGTCACTAAGACCACGAAAGAAGAAAATAAAGAACCTTTGACAATGAGGGTGAAAGACACTCAAAAAACTTGTCCATTGTAAAGACTTCAAACAATAGTGAAGCACTTCTAAAAGGCCCAGAGCCTCGTGATTTTTCCTCCCACTTCGCAGGGAGGCTTTCCACGAAAAAATCTGCTTTCTCCTCCTCCTCCTAATAACCTCACACAGCATCCAGCATCTCAAATATTTGTGTTGCCTGAAAACCACGGATTCGACTAGAACCCGTGAATCCGGAACGCAACACTAAGGATCGTCAAAATTATCACAAAAAATTTCACAATTTCATAATACAAAATTAAGCATCATAACTTGGCTATATCCATACTTCAAGGTTTTTTTTTCGAAGAACTTGGAAGCAGTGTCTCTTCCTTCACCTTTATCTCTCTTCCTTCACAAGAGTTAAAAAATTTGTGTGGAGTTTTTCAAAAAGGCTTCTTAAAACAGATGAAAAAAAGAGAAAACAATAAAACAACCTCTATTTCGAATCTAAAAACTGCCCCATAATTTTAAAAAAAAACTGCCACTCATTCCTATCCACATCAAATAATAGGTAATTATATCATTCATAGGATAGAAAGAGTACCTATCCCTTAAATACAAAAATTTCATTCTCTCCACCAAAGATTAAGCTAATTAAGAAAATAATTTCTCTAATAGAATATAACAAATTCATAACATTTATTCACTTTACTAAATTGCTAAATGAGTGCCAAGTCAGATGGAATAATTCTAACACCTTCAATCAGCAAATGCTTTTGCCCCAAATTTTGAAGGCCTGACACAATAAGCTTAATTCTCCAACTAAAACCAATCTCTTCTTGAATGGCAAAAGCAGGATCTCAGATATCCTTTTTTCTATTTTTAACAAATTCTTACCTTGTTTGAGGGTGTTGTTTGATACTCAACAGCAAATGAAGTTAACATCATCAAATTCATGGTTAATACAGAAAATCTATAAGGTCAGTTAAGTGATTCAGTTTGGAGACTAAGCTGACGATTAAACCAAATCCCTAATACAAATTCCAGGAAATTTCAACCAATGCCAATGCAAAACAAATCAGACATACAACCATTAGATAGAAATCCAATGCCGTTATAGAATAGAACGAACTTATATCATAATAGAGAAGCTGATGCAGCATCAAATGGCTCAATGCAAGTAGGAAAAGTAAGGATTAAAAAGGAGAAACAAAGGAAAATTACCCATTTTCCTGAAGTACAAGAAATTTGTGATCAGCCGCCAGAATTGATATTGTTTCATCACCAGCTTAGGGTTCAAGTACAGTTTATGAGGAGAGATTAACTGCAAACATATATAGGCATCACCAACGTTAGAAACAAATAAACACCCGTAGTGAAAAAAAAGAACCAAGCTCTCAAAATCCAATGAAAACATTCATGCACACTTCATTCTAAGCACAGATAGTAATAAACTTACACACTTTCAAAAATTTTCAAAAATGGTGGGAAGCAATACAGGACTGCCCTCCCAATTCAAGGCAGCAGAACCAAATCATCCAAAATCGAAAACCACTAGCCCTCTCACAAAGCCAAGCTACTACTTGAAAATGGTGGAAATCAAACGCAATACAACAACCGAATCGAACAACTCTGAAACCAATTCAGTCAAAATCGCCTCAAAATTAACAAACCTAGATGCCCAAATCATAAAATTTAAACCTAATTGACATAGAAGTCGAAAACCCATCAAAATTGTCTACCTGGAAAATCAAATACATATGCATATATTGAAAGAAATTAAACAAAGTGCAGAAGAAAAGAGAGATCATACATCGAGGGAACAACTAACAGTTGTGACAAAAGCAGCTGTGAGATAAGACCGAGTGATTATGGGCATCTGTCTGTACCACTCTTCAACTGCTTGCGCCATTTTATTCTCTCAGATTTTGTTAATTTATCAAGGTCCGAAATCCCTAGATCGAACTCTCAAACAGTTGGAGAGAGAGTCATGTCTCCAGATAAAAGGAGGAGAAACGTACTCGTCGAAGGTCTGAATCGTCACCGTCGACATCACATAATCTTTCTTTCAATTATTTTATCCTTAATTTTTATTTCCATCGTATCATTTTTTTATTTTAAAATCAAAATGTAATAAAAATAAAATAAATTTTAACATAAAATTTAAATTAATTTACAACTGAAAATAAATTGTTATACATGTAATATACAAATTTTTAATTAAAAATATAATAATGGAAATAAATTTTGAACTTAAAATTACAGAATCTGAAGCGTTGGAAATTTTTCCAATAATAACACAGATTTGGTGACATGAACTCAACCAATCACGATGCACGTGTTGGACACGAACCAATCACAATTTGCCAGCTTGAATTTAGTGTGATATGCTTAAATAAATGTAGTTTTTCAAATGATATCTTATTTGATTTCTCCTAATATAATTAAGATAAAAATATATAATTATTTTGATATTATTAGTTACAGTATTGATCGGATCGGTCCAATTTATCAGCATAATAAGCCTACAGTTGATAGGCTAAGGATAATACAAAAAATAGCAAGCGATGTTTGACCAATTAGATCTAAGTTCAGAAAACACGTTACATGGTTATGACCTAACTCTAGTTATAATATCTCAAAATCGAATAGATGGCCAAGCAGTCATTAAGCGAAATAAAATTTGATCTTATTTAAATGCTTAAACGCCAGTATATCATAGTGTTCAATCAAGCAATTCAGTCAACTCTGCAGTTAATTTAAGTAATGATTTATAGACTGAAAAATACCAATCACCCACTATTAATTTCAATCAATAGGCGTCAACCTCCTCTAATCAACCTCATAATCGAAACATACACAATAGCAGTTTAACTAATTAATTTTCAACTTGTATATTTATTCAGATCGTAACAGATTATTTATTTTTAGAAAATTGCCAATAACTGACATTATAACTATAAATATGTGCCTTTTTTCTAAAAAGAAAGATCAAATCTGAAAATAAAGAAAATAGAGCGTAAATCTCCAAATTACTTGTTCTACTAGAATTATGCAGAGTCAGCCTCTCCACTTCCACTCTTTCATTCTCTTAATCTCTCCCATATTATATATTTTGGAATAATATTGACTTGAGAATTGAAAAATATTCTGAAAAAATAATCTCAATTCATTCAAAGTTTTTATTTTTTGTTATAGTTTTAATATTCAAATTTAATAATTTGAGGAATAGATCTGAATTTTTTTAAATCGAATGCAGATTTTAAGTACTCATCCTTGGCTTCGTCGTTGAGAACCGAGTCAAGCAACTTATTCCTACTTAAACTAAATTACATCAACAAAGATCAGCGAACCAATAATCATCAATAAAGCGATCATCATGGTAAATACAAAAGTGCATAAAGAGTCAAACCAATCTATGTCCTTCTAGAAAAAAATAGCCAAAAATGACTTACTCACCCGTGTTGGATATTGCAGGCATGACTACTTAACTTTAAGACAAGTTGAGGAGTTGAAGTTTCTTTAAAACAGATTTAAGGACCACCCTTGAAGCTCTGGTCCTTCACTTGCAAACTTCAACTTCCAAGTAGAGGTCAAAAAGTAAGAAAGTCGTCTCTAAAAGGAGCTACTATTGGCCAAAGTTTCCCACGGCCCCTGAAATGCAACATTGATTTGTTTCCTCCCGTCTCAAACGCCATATAAACTTTAACCGGCAAGAAGGAAAACTCAAAGCGACGAAACCCCCATTACATTCTGTGTTTCAAGCATTATTCCAGTCGAGAATAATGATCATACAGCAATATATCCAAAACCCTCTTAACTCAGCATATATTCACTCAAAGTTAAAAGTAATTTTCTCAACACAAAAAAGATTGCCTCAAAGACTGAGGTGGAGAAACACGTTAAAAAGACAGAGCAACAAGTCTTTTATGAATGCTATGCTGGCGAGATGACTAATGTCACAAACCCAGACTAAAAATAGGTAATACTAATAATTGATAATAATTAAAATTCATCAAATAAATTTCCAACCAAAATATATCTGAATATGATACTAAAATTTAGGTCGAACCTGACAAAATATCAAAATATTGACAATAAACATAAGTCTCATATCATGGGATCACTTCGAATATTAAAACTGGTCACAATCTTTTCAAAATTTATAAAAAAAAAGACAATCCAACAATTATAGTATCCCTCCGAATATTAAAACTGATCACAATCTATTCAAAATCCATAAGAAAAAGAAAGAAAACAATCCAACAATCACAACTCACACTATCAATCTAGCATAAACAAAAAATGTCCCAATCCAAATATCAGAACAATTCAAACCCTACCTCCAATAATACATTATACTATCAATCTATCCATCATTCTATAGTTACCAAAATGTATCTAATCTATGTATAGTCTAACTATCAAATTAATAATCGCAAAACATATATAAAATCTTGATTAGTGTTCTCATCCAAATTCCTTACATGATATCCATAACTTTCTAATCTAAAATGATCAAAAATAATAAAATTATGAATCGATTGCTCAATAAATATCAGTATATATATACATATAACAAAAGAATATGTTCATAAGCCAATGGTCCAAACATATCGATATAATAAATCAAAATGTACAAATATGGCTTCGTATATAAAATTTGTAATTCAAATACGAATATCAAATAATTTAAACGTACAAAACCATTCAAAATTTGATATCCTAAGTCCAATGGCAGTCAAAACCATTAGTTTTTAATCAAAAGTTTAAAATATCCAACCAAAATATGATATATTTAATATACTTATTTTTAATATCTAATCTGACATATTTGACCAAAAGATATCTCAAAATCTCTCTTTTTCTCTTTCTCTATTTTCCTTCCCCTATCTTTCTCTCTCCTTCCTCTTCTTTTCTCACAAAAATCCCAAAAAGCAGTTCACAAGTCTTTATATAAGCAAATCGGCACATAAGTGCATCAAGCGCGCCATAATCATGAATAATCTGTCAATTCTATATACAAGCACCCAAAAGTTGCACTTTAGGTCCCCTATAATCTACTCAAAATACGCTTGAACATTTTAGAGGCTCTTCTCAGACACACTCAATCTACCAAAAGTGTACCTGAGTACCCGTCAGGCTGTATCAAGCACCAAGGCTGTTTCCTTTCTCAAAATTTTTATTTAAATTTTTATTACACAATTATTTTAAATCTACACAAAATAAATTGATAATACCAAATAAATTAATTAAGAATCGAGTGTTATAACTCTCCTATTCTTATAAAAATTTCATACTTGAAATTTATATACCTTCAGACTTAAATAGTAGAAGCACTTCTCTTGAACTTCGTCCTCATGCTCTTACATTACTTCCTCGATTGAGCGGTTCCTACAAAGTATCTTGACCAAATGAATTATTTTGGTGCACAACACTTGATCTCTTCTTGCTAAAATTCAAAGTAGAACCTTAGCATACGTCAAATTCTCGTTAATTTGCAAAGATTCATACTCAATAACGTAAAATTGATCAAATATATATTTTCTCAATAAAAAAATATGAAAAGTATTATACAAATTTGCCAAATTAGGAGATAAAACTAATTTATAAGTTACATATTCAACCCGCTACAAAATTTTGAAACACCTAATAAATCTTGACTTTAATTTTTATTTCACCTCAAATCTTGAAATTCCTTTCATAGGTGAGATCTTAAAAAATACATGGTCACCCATTTTAAACCTCAAATCAAATCTCCATTGATCAATATAATTCTTCTGGCAATTTTGGACAACTATCAGCCGATCTCAAAAAATTGTAATCTTATCATACGTGTCTTGAATAATATCGGGGCCTAAAAAATTATGTTCACTAATTTCTTTCCAATATTAAACACTAGAATATATGAAATTAAATTAAAAATTAACTTTTTAGTGTTTAATATACAATAATAATGAAACAATGACTAATAAGTTTATTTAAAATAATTTTTTATTTTTATCTAAATAAAAACATTCTAACAAATATTAAAAAGTTTGAGATAAAGCTGATTAAAATCAGACAACTTAATTTGTCTTGTCTTATCGATATAAATTTTTATATGATTTAATTAAGGTATATCAGTATTATAAACTAATATGATTAAAAAATTATATCCAATTAATTTTTTTAAATCAGACACGATTCTTGAAGAAAGTGATTGGTTTAAGCCACTTAGTTAGAATTATATTTTTTATAAATATATTTTTTGTTTCAAGTAAATATAAATTTTTAAAAATATTTTAATATATTATATTTTTATATAATTAATAATTTTTATATAAAATTTTTTTCAAGATACTTATTTTGTAGTTTATTTTACTTATTATATTTTTTAAAATATTTTATATTTTTAGAACATTTTATATAACTCTTAATTTTATAAAAATTTTAAAAATAAAAAAAATATCTATGTTTTAATCTGAATTGGCTTATGAATCGGCACGACTTAGGCATGGGTGACTAGACCGTGTCTAGCCTAACGCATTTTAGCAGTCATAATTTTTTATCTAAATTTAAACCATATTTGATTTTAATCTAATATGATTAGTTATAGTTCAGAATAATAATAAATATAGAAATTATATTATAATAATTTGTCATAATCTCAAAACAACTGGATGACAAAAGTGATGTCAAAATAAAACTTATCCAAAATCATGATCCAAAGTAAAATCCAAATT
Organism: Nepenthes alata; assembly: GCA_028571085.2. Lineage (NCBI taxonomy): Eukaryota > Viridiplantae > Streptophyta > Magnoliopsida > Caryophyllales > Nepenthaceae > Nepenthes > Nepenthes alata. The sequence continues at coordinate 12,840 of JAOVVI020008036.1, forward strand.
GGATGCTTCAAATTAAATCATACAACAATAATCAAAAAAATATAATAGGTGAAGTCCTAAGGGATGACTAAATTTTATATGTTTGACCCATATACACAATATCTGCCCAATCCCAATTTTTTTTTATTATAAAAAATATTTATAATAATTTAAATACACATATATCAGAAATTAAAAATCAATTCCTTAAAGATAGTATCCAAATCCAATTATAAACCCAAAGAAAAACATAAATAAAACATTTTAAACTCCAGAATGAAGGTCAATCTTAAAAAATAATCAGACTTCTTATAACTGATTAACTAAATCATCTATTATTGATAATTGGTATTTATTATTGATAATTATCTTATTTAACTTCTGATAATTTATATACAATCTCATAGACCCATCTTTATTTTTCATAAAAATTATCAGTTCACCCCATGGTAACACAGTTGGTTGATGAAAGCCTTTCTCTAATAGTTTTTATAGCTGCTTCTTTAATACATTCAATTCCAAAAGTTTTATCATGTATGGGGCCTTAAAAATTGATACAGATCCTAACATTACTTCTATTTCAAATTCAAATTCAATTTAGATGATTAAATAAATTATCTATTATTGGTAATTGATATTTATTATTGATAATTATCTTATTTAACTTCTGATAATCTATGTATAATTTTATAGACCCATCTTTATTTTTCATAAAAAATATCAGTCCACTCCAAGGTAACACAGTTGGTTGGATGAAAGGCTTTCTTTAATAGTCTTTATAACTGCTTCTTTAATACATTCAATCCCAAAAGTTTTATCATATACGGGGTCTTAAAAATTGATACAGGTCCTGAAATTACTTCTATTTTAAATTTAATTTCTCTATTCGATAGCAAATTAGCTAAATTCTTTGAAAAAATCCTCAAACTTTCATACCACTGAAATCTCTTTTGTCAAACACATTATTATTTCCACCGATGATAACATAGATTAGGTATATTTGATATTAGGATTTTATTAAATGGTGATATATGAAAGATAGAAATTATATAGGTTGACTCTTTTCTATTCATTTCCTTGAAGATAGAAAAGCTCGCACTTTGAAATTGAAAAATAAGCCATTTTATAGAAATAGTCCACATTTGTATGATAATATACTAACCAATTCACGTAAAAAATTACATTAAAGTTGTGCATATTCTATAAAAGTAAATTTACCACCAATTTAAACCCATGCACCCATCCTAAATATTATAAAATTTGAAATATAAATATAAATTTACCACCAATATTATAAATATTGTATAGTTTTAGATATTTTAACATAAGTATAAATTTTTAAATAAATATACTAAAAATAAAAAAAAATCTATTAATTGGTTTAAACTGGTTCGATTTAATTCAAAGACGAGCACAATTAAGACTTTTGGCTCAGGTAATTAAACTTTATTTGATCCAATCTGATTTATTATTATAAATTTTTATCTAAATTTAGATTGTATTTAATTTAAATTTGATTTAAACCAAGTCTAATATTTTTTTTAAAAAAAAGAAAAACTTTATTTAGGGTTGGGATGGTTGGCCCCATTAAACTCAAGTATTGATAGTAATAATTAATGAACGAGGCTGACGAGCTTCATAAT
>JAOVVI020008037.1:4284-14461 GCA_028571085.2 Nepenthes alata
TGAAAGGTCCTTTCCTAATATTTCAAAATTCACATCTGCTATTTCTTGAAAAAAAAAAAAAAACAGGTTCAATCAAGTACGGTTAAATCTCCTCTTTTATTCCAAAACATATCTCACCCTTCCACCGTGAATCTTTTGAGAATAATGCATCATAAACCTCAAACCATAGGTGTGACAGAACGAGTTATTTTCTTTCTAATAACATATATCAATAATCATATTAATTAATACCCATGATTAACTTACATGGAAATTTTGTAAAAAATTGGGCAAATTTTCCTATACAAATCGGCCTAAACCATACAAACAACCTAAATAAAAACAACACGTGCAAGACATATATATAGACAATCTTCAAAATTAAATCCTTAAACATCCACAATACATTCATTGGATTAACAAATGCCATATCATCCATAGATCTAACACAATACTTCCAGCAATCGTATTGGATCTAAGAGAGATGCTAAATCTAAATATCAAAAATAATGCAGAAGCAATTATAATCATAAATAAATCTACGAAAGCAAAAATAATATATTGCTCTAACAAAACACAAAACACACCATGACTATTTACATACAAATTCCTTTCACAAAATATAGCATTTACATTCGCAACAATTAAACTTTCAAAATCTTTAGGGTTTTAGAATGCCGTCCAACTCCTCAGTAAGCTCTAACTATTCCTACTCGTCCGGTATCAACTCACTGGTTCCTCCGGAGAGGGGAAAAAATTATAAGAGTGAGTCAAAGTCTAACAAGGTACTATAAAATTATACAAGTAAAATATTTTCATGAGAACATAAGTACCATAAAATAAAAACCATGAGAATATATGAAGAACAATAATATCTATGGAAATAGGAAGAAAGTATAAATTAATATAAACATGCATCAAAATTCATAAATTAGTTTCAAATCTCACTTGTTGTTCAAAATTCTAGTTCTTTATTCAAGGGACCCTACTAGTCGAGGGGATGAATAATCGAGGATAGATTGTATTCAATCTACACAATCAAATGCCAAAGGTTTGATAACATTTATTTCTATTTCATTTCACTTATGATTCAAAAGTTCAAAGGTTCAATAATCTCCATCCTCTAATTACGTTCCGAGGAGGGGCGGACCACGTATCACTTCATGGATGAAATTAACATCGATTACCAGCGTAAAATTCTAAGGCATTCAAAGAACGTTATCTAACCGTACGATAATTTTAGGTTTGATTTTTCTTACCAATTTTAGCTGAACTTAATACATTTACTCATAATTTTATAGTCAAAATTCATCATTTCTTAAGACCAAGTCCAAATTCATACAATCAATCATTCAGAAAATTTTAGAAGGCATCCATAATTCAATGATACAGTTCCATGCAAACTTTTCAAATACAAATCATCTAATAAGCATTATCAAATCACCAATTGACATTTAAATCTCAAGATTCCAAATTTTCAAACATAAATTCCCAAATGTTTGTTCTAGGGTTTGGGGTAAACCGTTCGGATATAAATTGAACACAAAACATAAGCCAAATCACGAAATTGGAGTTATGAGTCATAACATATCTACATAAACAAGAAGTTTAAACTAAAAGTCATGAGATTCATATATTTCTCTTAACAAATCTTAGAGAGCAAGTAATTCAAAGTATAAATAGAAATATTCAAAAGCGATAATAGTGAAAAACAAGGTCCGAGGTATACTTGTCTTAACTCAATCTACCGTTATCCTTATTCTGATCGAATCAGAAGTGGTGGAGATTCCTTTTTATCCTTCTCTTTTCCCTTCTCATTCCTCTCCTTTCCTCCCCTGCTGCCCACATTGTTCTCTCTTTTTTCCTCTCAATCTTTCCCCCTTCCCCCTTTCATAAACGAAACCCAAAGTCGGTGGAACCTTCGAGAACGTTCTCAAGCACCACTTGAGTGTGCATCGAGCACCAAGGTGCAAGGAAGGACTGTGCTCGAATGCTCTTCGGGCACGACATTCTATTTTTTGTTTCTGGATAGCGCCTCGGGAGTAGCTCAGGCACCCCATTTTGTTAAATGGGCTTGAGTTGCACCTCTCAGGCACTGAAGCCCTGATGGTCCTTTTCGCTTTTGAATTAATTTTATCTACATTTTTTTCTAATTTATTTACCTTAATTTTAATTATTTTATCTTAAAGACGATAACTTGCTATGTTTTGGAACCTAGGTTGTTACAATAGGTCTTTTATCCCTTGTTTACGTAATTCTTATGCCTATGTTGGGCCACCAAAAAATGACTTTGAATCAAGCTAATTTTTTTCGTGGTTTCCTATACAGTGTTAGGTCCTATAATCTTTTGAACCGTAGTGGCTTCTTAGCTAATCAGTTATTGACACTACCTCTTGTCCCACAACATCTTAAACCCAATCTCCTATCGCAACTCTAATAAAACTTATGTGCACAACTTAAATATAGAACATTTTAGTCTATAACCATACAATTACCTCGATATATTTTTTGCCCCAAAATACCTGATGCCTATACGATGCTTACCATGAACACTATTCTACAAATACCCAAACTATAACATGTCCTTGGGCACCTTCGTGAGCCTAACTATAAAACTCGACATCAATTCATCCCACTTCCAACGTAGTAGTGAATATGGATTGGAGTTTCTTGCTAACATTAGATACTCCACCTTTGTTGAATTAGATACTCCCCCTTTATTGAACAAGTTATGATTTTTACTTTCTGACTATTCTACTTGACCTAATCTTCATCTTTTTCTAAATTTCTCATCTCAGATGTATTCTTTGATGTTTCAAATACTAACTTGGCCACTATAAATTACAAGGAACTCAAAGAATTCACATGACCAATAGTTCTATAATAATAATTAGCCAACAACACCATAGTTTATTAAGTTTATAATTATCATTGCACCCATTAACCTATAAAGTAAGTTCTAGCATTTAATTAACATAAATTTTCGTATTTCTCCTTAAAACCATCTTACTAGCCCTGATACTTGGTTATACTCTCTTTATTCTATAGATCTAAGGGCATTTTGATAATTCATTCATTCTTATATTTTCTTTTCTAAATAAGATATTTTACATTTTTTAAAGATCAAAATCTTGTAACTACAAATCTACAATATAATTTTATGATAATTGACTATTTCACATCATAATTGATATTTTCATAATTCCATCTTAAAAATAGAAATTATAATTCAAATGTATCACAAAAGATAACAAATCATGTAGTTCTATTAACGCTATAAATTATTATGCATGCTGCAAAAATCTCATCCTTGTACCTTCAATAAATTTAAAATAACTTTTTTAATTATGGTCGATTTACACCATTAGCACCATAATTGGTCATTATTTTGCATAATAATTTATTTACTTTGCTTTATCCACATAGCTAAAACCTTTTAAGAAATTTTTTTTATCACAATATGTGAAGAAAAAATAATTTTTAGAAAATTAACATAAGCTATGAATGAATTTGAATCTCCATGGAATGAATTAATCTACTTATCATAACTCTCAGATATACAACATAAGCCCTTCAAATCGTGAAACTCTAATTTAGTAATAGCATAATAAGATTCAATCCAAAGGTATTCTCGACACAACATTAAACAACTTAACAATTCTTATAACTCTTGAGCAATTTGGTGCTATCTTTTTAGGGCTCATAGCATTGGCCACTATATTGATCTGCTCAACTGATGTCCAATTTGCAGTCTCTCCTAATAGTACTGCTAGTTCCTTAATATAGTTTAGGTTCCTCTATAATAATTCCAAAGAATTGATTTTTCATCTTATCTAATATTGAAGCCAAAATTTAAGTGTAATTATACTCCTAACTAACTCCGTATCATGCGTTAGTTACTTAGCTTATTTAATCTTAACTGTTTGACTCATAAAATCGATCCTTTATACAGAACACGTCTGACTCATAACTATACGACTTAATGCAAGAACATGCCCTAACAATCCTTTATAGAACATTACTATATTCTTCAAAATATCCGACAATAATTTATAAGATTGAAAAAACTCCTAATCATTACCTATGCTGCAATCTATCCAAATCAACTTTCTAGATCCAAGATAATTTAGTTTAGGCCTGATCTCCAAATAAAATGGCCTAGAAATGTCATCTCCACAAAGCTTGAACCTTAAGTTCTCAAATAAGTGCATACCTCAATGTTCAGTAGAACAATCCTCAAATAAATGTCATTGATTGCCTCCTCAACATATTGATCTAATTCACTTGACATGCCCAATCCATCGGCCCAATAATATTTCCTATTCATAATACTCGCACTTTATTTCAAATGACTTCTCTAAAATATTACAATCATTGATCTATGGCTTATGATATTTTGACCATACGCTAATATTTAAGACATTTGACTTCATATTATTTGTATTCAAGTCCTCAGTTATTGGCTCGTCTAGTTCCCTGTAGCAAAGGCCATTACCTTCTCCACCGACACTGCAATAGATGTTTGATGTGCAACATCAACACCCATGAACACGTATCCTTGCTTTCTTCTCCTTTGAGATCAAGAAATGATGATTACCACTAGAATGAAGTCCACGGGTCATGGAATAGCCTCAAGGTAGGACATAAAGTAAGAAAATTGCAATAAGAGAAGCACAACAAAACTTTAGACTGTAGACAAAGACTTAAAATAGCTCTTTTAGCTGTAGGCAGATTAGTCTATGCTTTAGGGTCAGTAGTAGTGAGAACTACTCTAGGAATCTGTGGTTGTTGCCAATTGGATTTTGCAAATGTCTCCCACTTTGGTGTATGGCAATGCTTGATTATATGCCCTTACTACGTTTAAAACAACATTGAGGTTTTATTTTGTAATGACCCAGATTCTAAAACATAGAAAGTCCAAATCATTAAGTCAATATAATCAAGGAGTAAAGGAAAATTAATCCGGTCAATGTCAATTGACCGGGAGTGATGATGGAGCCATGCCAAGTTGTGAAGGAAGATTTATCCGGTCAATGCCAGTTGACCGGAAAGATGAAGGAATGAAGGAAAATTGAAGGTTATCCGATCAACGCCCGTTGACCAGAACATGTAAATGAATTAATCTGGTCAACGCTTGTTGACTGAAAACGTGAAGGGAAGAAGGAAGCTGGAAGTGTGAAGGTCGGCCATGAAACCCAACTTACCAGACAACACAAGAAGCACATGTTTTCCGGAGACCTTGATCTCTGGAAAACAAGTAGAGACGGTGAATTTTGGAGACCTTGATCTCGAGAAGAAAAGTGGGAACAGTGGATTCCGGAGACAGTAGGGAGGATAAAGTTTCCAGAGACCTTGATCTGTGGAGACGAGTCTGAAGTTCCGGAGACCTTGGTCTCCAGAAAACATTGAACCCGAAGACTAGAGATCTCCGGAGATAGTAGGGAGGGCTTTCCGGAGGCCATATGTGATGTTCCGGAGACCATGATCTCCGGAGGCGCTGAATTGGAAAACTAAAGTTCCAGAGACCTTAATCTCCGAAAATGTTGAATTGGAAAACTAAAGGTCCGGAGACCTTGATCTCCAGAGATGTTGAATTGGAAGGCTTAATTTTCGGAGACCATTTCCGGAGACCTTAGACGATGATTTTCGAAGAGCATTAGAGACAATCCCGGAGACCTTGATCTCCGGAGATGTTGAATTTGGGGACCTAATTTTCGGAGACAATTCCGGAGACCTTAGACGATGATTTTTGAAGAGCATTGGAGACGATTCCGGAGACCTTAGACGATGATTTTCGATGAGAATTGGAGACGATACTAGGAGACGATTTTCGAAGAGAATTTTGGACAATTCCTCCGGAGACCATTTCCGGGGACCATTCTGGAGGCCAGGGAGGAGGCTTCCGAAGACGATAGACGATTGATGAATGCTTCCGGAGTCCAATAAGGAGGCTTCCGGAGGAGACTAACGACTTTCGGAGACACTCTTAGGAGGATTTCGGAGGATATCTGTGATAGAAAAAGAAAAACTAAGGAAGAGTTGACCGTCCGATTGACGAGATAACTGATTATGACTAGTGACATGGCGACTAAGTAGGTAACCAACTCTCAACCACCCCCGAGTGGTTGACCTGCCCTACCTACTACCATTAGACCAAAGGCCTATAAATAAGGAACTAAAGAATTTAAGGAAAGGGGAAGGGAAAGCTCTCGGCTAAGCTTTCTCGTGAAAGAACTAAGAAAGAATTCCACGACGGCTCTGAGTAAGAAAATTAGGGCTCTAAGTAAGGAGATTTAGGAAAGTGTACCCTCCTCGTTTTAATATCATGATTTAATGCAAGTATATGCATGTTTGCAAAGCAAGTATATCTTATTTTTGATGAACTTATATTTCGGTATGTATGATATTTGTTCTGATCGTTTGAATTAAGGAAGAATTTTCTGTTAGCCGCATGATTAAATGAAGCCCTGTTATTTCATGATGTCTGATTATTTTATACACGAAGTATGGTTATTTGTCGAACTGCATGAACTTCAATAATTGCATATTTTAAGAAGTCTGTTTGTTATACATTGAAGAAGACCTTCGACTTTTGTAAAAGATCTCAGACCTTTGTTAAAGACCTCCGACTTTTGTTAAAGACCTCCTGCATTTTGATAAAAATGACCTCCGGCTTTGTTAAGAAAATGACCTCCAACTTTGTTAAGAAAAAGACCTCCAGCCTTTTGTTAAAGACCTCCGACATTTGTTAAAGACTTCTGGCCTTTGTTAAAGAACTCCGGCTTTCGTTAAAGACCTTCTGCATTTTGATGAAAAAGACCTCCGACTTTGTTAAGAAAAAGACCTTCGGCCTTTTGTTAAAGACCTCCGGCTTTGTTAAGAAAAAGACCTCTGGCCTTTTGTTAAAGACCTTCGGCCTTTGTTAAAGACTTCTGGCCTTTTATAAAGACCTTCGGCTTTTGTTAAAGACCTCCTGTGTTTTGATAAAAATGGCCTCCGGCTTTTGATATATGTCTTCCGACACTTTAATAAAATATCTTCAATTTTAAGATGTTAAAGGAAAAGCTATACAGACTTTAATTATTTGAAGTTAAGAACAAAGGCAATAAGAACAAGGAAAAATGTTTGTAATCCGGATAGGAAGTGGAACTCCACGACTTTTGACTTTTGAACTATAAGGATGGCCATTACAAGATATGTACTAAGAACTGAGTTTCCATTAAGCTTGCTGTTAAAGATGGATGAAGGATATTGGAGTGACACTCGAGGACTGCCCCTAAGCCACGGGGGACATTTTTGGTGGCATAAGACTTTTGGACTACGGCACCGTATGCCGGGCTAAAGGTATTACCGCCTGCCTCGTGGTGTATAATGAGAGGATACGACTCTAGGTTATGGGGTAGCACACAACCCTTCCTCGATGTTATCCGCTCCCGTCTGGTCTCTAAAGATGATAAGAGTTTTGAACAGTTTTATGAGTTTTGTGAAGACAAGATAATAAGAATAAGAGTAAGGATTTCTGAACTTAAGAAGAAATGATATGATAATTTTCGTATGCTAAGAAACTCTGTTTTGACCTGATAATATGTATGATAATGTTTTCTGCATGGGGTACCTTACTGGGCCTTGTAGTTCACTCTTGCTATTTTCAGATGGTGAGGAGCTTATGGAGGACGAAAAATGAGAGTAAGGCGGACGAGCTAGGATGAGTAGCTGACCGAAATTAGTATCATGGCAAGAACGGACTTGATGTACTCTCTTTTGATTATTTTGGGAAGCATTTTATACAACTCTACCGCTGTGAAAGTTAATAATTATAGTATGCTTCCGTACGATGTTATGATTTGAGAAATTCATGATTTCTAGTGGCATCTCAGCTTGTTTCGGGACCTTTGTGTCTGACCGTCATCTTCATTGGTCGATCATGTAAGAACCTAAAACATACATATAATCGAATCAAAACAAAGTTCCACAACATAATTAGTATACGAAAATCATCATGTCGTTTCTTCTTTAGTTCTTCTTCTTATTATCTTGTCTTCGAAAAATCCATAAAAATCATTCGTAATTCTTATCATCTTTAGAAACTAGACGGGAGCGGACAACATCGAGGACGGGTTGTGTGTAACCCCACAACCTAAAGGCGTATCCTATCATTATGCTCCCCGAGGCGGGAGGTAATACCTTTAACCCGGCATATGGGGCCGTAGTCTAAAAGTCTTATGCCACCAAAAGATTTCCTCCCGTGGCCCAGGAGGTAATCCTCGAGTATCACTTCAATATCCTTCATCCATCTTTAACAGCAAGTTTAATGGAAACTCGATTCTTAGTTCATGTCTTTTAATGGCCATCAATCAAAGTTCAAAAGTCGGATGTCATAGAGTTTCACTTGCTGTCTGGATTAATATATTTTCTTTGTTCTTAAAGCCTTTTTCTTAACTTCATCAGTTGAAGTCTGTATCCTTTAATCATCTTAAAGCCAAAGTTCTTTTATCAAAAGACAGAGTTTAAAAGTCGGAGCTCTTTTTCAACAAAAGTCGAAGTATAGAAACCGGAGTTCAAATTTAATTAAAATCCGAAGCTCTAAAAGTCAGAGTTCTTTTTCTTTTAAAATTCGAAGCTCAAAAAGTCGAAGTTCTTTAAAATCAAAGCCGAAGTTCTAAAATCAGAGTTCTTTTTCAATAAAGGACGGAGTACGTTTTCATCAAAAGTCCGGAGCACTTTTTCTTAAAAGGACGGAGTGCGTTTTCATCAAAAGTCTGGAGCTCTTTTTCTAAAAAGGACGGAGTACGTTTTTTCACAAGACCGAAGTTCTTTTTAAAAGGATGAAGTACTTTTTCTTCAAAAGGATGTAGCTCTTTTACTGAATACTGAAATTCAAAGACCGAAGTTCTTTTTCTTTTAAGCCCGAAGCTCTAAAAACCGGAGTTCTTTAACATCCAAAGCTCTAAAATTGGAGTTCTTTTTTATTTTAAGTCCTAAGCTCTAAAACCGTAGTTCTTTTTCATTTAAAGTCCAAAGCTTTAAAAATCGGAGTTCTTATTCATTTAAAGTCCGAAGTTCTAAAAGTCGGAGTTCTTTAAATCCGAAGCTCTAAAATCATAGTTCTTTTTAAAGTCCGAAGCTCTAAAATTCGGAGGTCAAAATCCGAAACTCTAAAAGTCGGAGTGATCTTTCTTTCAAATTCGGAGTTCCAAAAGCTGGAGTGATCTTTCTTTAAACATGCAATTATCAAAGTTCATATAATTTGACAAATAAACATACTTTAAGCAGAACATCAGGAATATCAGGATTTCTTTTTAAACATGCAGTTTAGAACAATTCTTTCTTAAATCATAATAGATTTCATACATAGAACAAACTTCATACATACTGAATCATAAGTTTATAAAAATATCAGATAAAGGAACAGAACAAAATTCATGCATACTAAAACAAAATTTCATAAGAATATCATATATACTCGTATCCCAAACATGCATAATCATGAACTTTAAAACAGGGTGAGTACTCATGCCTGTGTTTCTTTTACTTTGCCTTGATCTTTACTATTGCCTGTGTTTCTTCTACTTTGTCTTGATCTTTTGGCCTTCCTTTACTCTACTTTGTCTTGATCTTTTGGCCTTCATTTACTAGAAACTCCATTGTGTACCTCTTTCTCACCATTTTAGTTCTTATTTATAGACCATGGTGTGATAACCGTAATAAATGATCGACCATCATTAATGATTGGCAGGGAGAATGTTTATTATTTATGATTATCCCTCATTAATGATTGGCAGGGAGAATATTTCTTATTTATGATTCTTCCTCATTAATGATTGGCAGGGGGAATGTTTCTTATTTATGATTCTATATTTTTCATAGGGTTCCCTTATTAATTAGATCATTTATGGTTTTATATTCTCTCAGAGAGTTTATTAATTCATAGTTAACTGAATTTAACAGGATTTAGATTAAACACTATTAATTCCTAGTTAACTGAACTTAACAGGATTTAGATTTGTCATTTAAACACTATTAATTGCTGATTAACTGAACTTAACATGATTTAGATCTCTCATTTAATAATAATCCGGTCAACTATCGGCGTTGCCCGGATTACTCTCACATGACTTCCGGTCAACACTTGTTAATCGGATTATCAACTTCGGCTTTCTTCCCATAATTCCACTTCGGCCTTACAACCACAAAGCTA
>JAOVVI020008039.1:0-14456 GCA_028571085.2 Nepenthes alata
AGAAGCTGATCAACGGGAGGTTGACCGATTAACAGTAGAATCCGATCAATGACATGTTAAGTTGTTGGGAGAGGAATCCGGTCAACGTAAGGTTGACCGGCTAAGTAATGGCCCAAGGACATTGTGGAAAGCTAGCAACTGACGTAGCAGATAGTTATCTTTTTAAGGTTGGTAGACTTGCAAACTATGCATCGAAAGTTTCCTGCAAAGTGGCAGAAAGCAGTTTGCAGATAACAGAGCTTCTGATGCATGCAACTTGCAAAGCATGCATGTTGTGAAACTTGGGCCAGTCCTCTCTCTCTATAAAGCACGACCTTTGGAGAAAGTGAGTAGGTATGAGAAATCACCAAGAACCAGTGTGCTTGACATCAAGGGTTGTGCTGTTGTGTGAGAAATCACCATGGACACTGTACGCCAGGCCGCATGTGTACGAGGATGAAATAGAGGTTACCGTTTTATCACACTTGTAAAATGTCTATAAGCAAAGAACACTACAGTGAAGAAGGATATGAGAAAAATAGAGAGATAAGAATGAAGAAGAGTTTTCTTACTCGTAGAGTTATTTTTTTTGTTATTTGTTCTTCGGGGGCTTATGTAATTAGAGTGGGTTGTTGGTATTCTGTCTCAAAATTTTTGTAATCGATTTTATATGTAAAAATTTTTTAGAATTTGTCTCGTAATATTTTTCCTTAATTACAGAGTTTTTACGTTAAAAATATTGTACATCTCTTTTTGTTTCTTGTGCCCACTAAATTAGTAGCTGATGATAATAGGGGTTTGGGTTTTTACTGCATTGGATCAAGTGAATCCGGGTATCGAATCCCTAATAAGTGGTATCAGAGACAGGTTGTGGTCAAACCCTTTTACAAGTGGTATCAAAGACAGGTTGTGGTTAAGCCCTTTTTTGATACCAACAAGTGGTATCAAAGATAGTTGAGATCAGCCCAGGCCCGAAAAGGGCTACTTGCGAAGGGTGATAATAAAAAATGGCTACCTGTGGAGATGTTGACTTGTTGTCAGTGCGTTGAGGCAGAGTGAAGCATTGTAGAGGAAAAGTCGCCGAGTGAAGTGCCATAGAAGTGTAGCCGTTGAGGTCTGCAGCCGTCAAGGTGAAAATTATAGTATCGTTGTGGAGGAGCTTACCATTTAGTGTGGTGTTGGAGTGAACGGTAAAAGTACAACAAACCTCAGCAAGGCCAAGGGGTGAAGCTATGCAGGGCTAAGGGTGGAGCCAACAGGGCAAATGACAGAGCCAGTAGGGCCAAGGGCGAAGGTAAGAAGGGCTAATGGCGGAGCCAATCAGGCCAACGGTGGAGCTGAGGTGGCGAATGCGGAATATAATGGAGAATGATTCAACCGCAAGGAAGAAGTTGAAGAGGAGTTGGATTACTTCAGGTATTGAGTGAAGTGGAAGAAAGTATCATTCAGACTTGCGGATACCAACGTCGGAATCTCAATTGAGAGAAAATTACTGAAATGCAAGCGATGACGGTCACCAGAAAAAAATGAGGTTTTACCCCACAAGGTCGTGAGGAAAAATTTATTAGGGTTGGTCACTCCTTTGTAGGTGACTTAACAAACAGACGTTATTGGATCACACAGGTTAACTGTGATGTTTGGAGTACTGCATACTACCTGTAACAAAGTTCAGAAAAATTGTTTGTCGAAGAAAGAAAATCTCGGAAGAGATCATTTGTCAGAGTGGCAATTATCGAAGGGGCCAAATAGGGCTGCAAGAGTACGGCCGGCTGGCGGCCGGGTAGTAGAAGCCGGTCAACAGGAGGTTGGCCGACTGACAGTAGAATCTGGTCAATGTAAGGTTGATCGGCTAAGTAATGGCCCAATGACATTGTGGAAAGCTAGCAACTGATGTAGCGGATAGTTATCTTTTTAAGGTTGGTAGACTTGCAAACCATGCGTCGAAAGTTGCCTGTAAAGTGGCAGAAAGTAGTTTGCAGATAACAGAGCTTCTGATGCATGCAACTTGTAGAGCATGCATGTTGTAGAACTTGGGCCAGACCTCTCTCTCTAGAAAGTGCGGCCTCTGGAGAAAGCAAGTAGGTATGAGAAATCACCAAGAACCAGTGTGCTAGACATCAAGGGCTATGCTGGTGTGTGAGAAATCACCAGGGAGGCTGTGCGCCAGACCGCATGTGTTCGAGGGTGAAACGGAGGTTACCGTTTCACTACAATTGTAAAATATTTGTGAGTAGAGAACACCACAGTAAGAAGTAGGATAAGAGAAAAACAGAGAGATAATAGGGAATGGGAGTTTCCTTATTCTTGGAGTTATTTTTCTTGTTGTCTGTTCTTCGGGGGTTTATGTAGTTTGGGTAGGTTGTTGGTATTCTGTGTTAGAATTTTTGTAACCGATTTTATATAATGAAAGTTTTTTAGAATTTGTCCTGTGATTTTTTCTTTTAGTTAAGAAGGGGTTTCCACGTTAAAAATCTTGTATATTTTTTTTTATTCATTGTGCCTATTAAATTGGTAGCTGATGATGACAAAGGGTTCAAATTTTTGCTGCGCTGGATCAGATAAATCCGGGTGTCGAACCCCCAACATGATCTTGTATCAGAAATTCCAAGTTCAAAATATTAGACCGTTGCTTAAGAGACAGGAAAGTTCATAATTTACCCGAATAGTGTACATCATCTTGTACAACATTCTCTTAATAGAAATTTCTATATCAAGTTTTATCACTCAGATAAATTTTGAAGATTCATCACAGTTTATGTCTAGGTATAGTACTCTGTCTAATGAGAACCTAAATTTAAGAAACAGAATAGGAATTAAGCTTAGTTGTTTAGCTTGAATTTTGGCATGGTCCTCAATATTTATTTGGATAAATTGTTCTCACATAAGTTTTATATCTATATTTACTTCACTGGTTTTGAAAAAAAGGGTCAGTGTTTACTTCAACTAGATTAAATAAGGTTTGGAGTAGACGTACGGTAAGAAAATTGTCTAGGGTGTCTGAGGTATTGGGCTATCCAGGGGTACCGAGATGACCTATTTGGGGTGTCAAGCTGTAAAGAGGGTTGAGTTGTGAAGTATGATCAAGCGAGTCAGATCACAACAGCTAAATATCTAAGATTTGGTCTTTCCTCACGAATGAGGTAAAGTTCTAAGAAAAAAACGTAATATAATGCTTGAACTCTTTTGTTTAATATAAAGAGATCAATGACTATATATTTGGGCATACTCTGATAATTGAAATATTAGAATGTAGTACATATGGAGAGGTATTAAAACTTATACCAGAGGGTAAATGCATATAAAAATGACTCTATAAACACTCACAGCGGAAGAAAAGAATTTCGTTTCGATTGTGAGAATTATTGTATTTACCTATTCTAAGTAGAAAAAGTTATATAATGATGCGTATTTGTGATCGAGATAATCATCTGAAGGAAGTTAGGCTGAATCTTTGAGTCTATTAATTAGGATCTTGCACAATGTAATAGTTAACAAGATGCTAGATTATATAGAACTCACTTCCTGATATATTCTCTGATACTCAATTTAAAAATATATCTATAAGAACGAAAGATAATAAGGAATTGGGGATAAATAAATGTGAGGGGATTAGAATCGGATGGTTTGACTATGTAAATATTAAAAGATGCAAGTATATTGAGGTTAGTCCTCTATTCTAACGTTTTCTCTTCCAGATTTTGGATCTCCGATTATCTAAAAAAAATTGTCATATTTATAATATTATTGTCAATCAGTATTTCTTTTTAGAATTGACATAATGGCACATTAATTAAAGTATTATATTGGTTAGAGATCCAACCTTTATATAAATTTAAAATTTAGTGATTATAATTGCCTATTTAATATAATTGTTCATCCCTTAGTTCATGTAACTGTTTGTTGGGTTTTGTTGTCTAGTTTAATCTTTTGCCAGACAATTAGATACTTTGATATTTTATATTTTTAGCAATTCGGCCAATTGATCACTCGGTGATTCAAGTGTATGTACAGATTGCTGATTTTGTTTTTGTTTCAGGTCTACCAATTTAATTATTTCATATTATTCTACAAGCTTACAGTCCATGGGTCCCATATTTCAACAGATTGGATCGATCTTATTTAGACTATACCCAGCATGTAGTATATCCATTATTATTATACTAGATTACTATATTATTAAATGAAGAATTGTTATATAACAAATTTATATATTATATAAAAGTATAATACATTAAAATAACTTGTTAAAATTTAATATTTATTTAAATTAAAAAATATATATTTATAAAAGAACCACAATCGGGCTATGCTGGGCGAAAGTGGTTACTTTCACTAGTAACTATGTCAAGCCTAAAAATCTAATCGGGTTAAGTTTTCAACCGTATCTATACATAATTTGATATACTATAATCAAATTATATAAAATTTTAAATCAATCAGATAAAGCTAATAACATAACCCAATTTTAATTAGGTATACTTTCAATCCTTTATATTTTTCTTAGAAAATTTTACTTAATACATATCTATTTTATTCATTTGATGAAAAAAATTTAACGGATAAGATTAAAAATAAAAAAAATCATCTTAATAGTTATTTTTAAATTTTATAAAGTATTAGATCAAATATTAAATAGATATTATTATTATAAAAATCTATAAAAATATTATTTATAATTTTTTTATTTCTTAAAATATTTATTTTTTAAAAAATGATTTTTTGTCCTAAATTGCACAATAATATTTTGATCCCGTGCAATAATAGCGAAATCAATACAAAATTAAATATTCAATAGACACAATAAATATTTATTTCTAGATGCCAATAATAATAATAAGTACAAGAAATATATATGATAATAAGTAATAATAAAACGACATAATTTTTTTTGGTAACAAATAAAAAACTCAATATCCACGGTAATCGAGAAAAATTCTTCGGGTTGTAACAGCCAGAAAAAAAATGTACTATGAAAATTAACTTACAAATCGAGTGGTAATGATACGCTAATCTAGCTGACTTACTCTCGTATTATAACTCCTACTAAGAAATTCTTTGGATTTGTCCGCAGCAATAAAACCGGACACCTTTCAGTCTTCACGATAATATTTTCTTTCGAGCTGCTTGAAGTAGCGTACACAACCGGATCCCCTTCTTCAACGTACCAGCGTCTCCAACGAATGTACAATGGTAGGAGTATTAAATCGGTTAGGAGAAATGGTGAGAAAACCCGTTAGAGTATAAAGCACAATGATGTAGTTTCAGTTTTCTCAATAGGAGCAAGAATAATGAAGTAAAAAAGGAATTTCCCTCAAGAGGGACGCTCAAAAATGCAGTAATTCAGATTAGGACAATTGAAAATAATGTGCATAAATATAGAGGGCTCGAAAAACGGGTTTAAAAATTTTATCCATTGCCCCGGTGCTCAAGTGCGACTCGAGCGCGCGGCGAGCACACGGAGAGTTTCATGAGAAACCCTATATGCGCTCGAGCAGAAAGAAGGCAGCAGCGAGTGGGGTAGCTCGAGCGTACGGCGAGCGTAAGGGTTCAAGAATTTTGCTCGATTTGGTGGAGAGCTTACGACAAGCGCAGAGGTTTGGGAATTTTGGCTCGAGCGGGTGGCGTGCGCACTGCAAGCTCGGTGCTCCACAGCTACGTAAATATGCTGATAAAGTACTTCGATGAAATACAACCCGACATCAACACATAATTACATGTGGTCACGGAATATGTTAACCATAAAAATTACCCTAATAATCTTCCCCTTTAGTAATTCCGTAACAAAACACATAAATAAAAAAATACAAGTAAAGCACAGGTTCGGACACCACCGAGATAGAACCCGTGTACATAAAAATTTACACCTAATGAGAAATAAAAATAATACAATAAGTAAACGAAAAAATCTGCACAGTACTGCTGGATCGATGTTGTGACTGCCGCATCGATACTATAATTGTGGTGCCTAATCAAATATAGTTAGTAAAAATAAGTATAATACAAGATAATATAATAAGACAGTAGCAATAGACAAAGAAAACATGCAGCAACAAAATAAATCAAGGTAAGGAGTAGCAACAAAAATAAAAGAAGAGCTCCTCCTCACAAAAATAACAATAGCTCCCATTTACAAAAATAACAATATCTTCCCCTAAGAACAATAATATTGTCTCTTCCTACCAAAAATAACAGAAATGGTCCCACCCTTTGAAAAAAATTTCTTCAACTTCCTCTAATAGGAACAATCTCTCCGAGGAATAGAAATCTACTCCCCCTTTTTGTTATGAATTGCCAAAGGATAATGAAGCTCACTCTTTTTTATCCGTATTTTCTTACCACATTTTATAATTTTGGTTAAATGTGTCATTTGATCTTCTAGAATGTGAATATAATTGACGAAATTTTCTATCATTGGATTTTGTCAAAATTTATTGTGAAAAGACGTTATAGGGCAATAGGGACGAATATGGCCAATGAAGCTGCACCAATGGCAAGTAGGTACAAACTTAGTAGGTTTGTTCATGACCTTTTGGCTATATGGATTAGGTACATGATTTGAGCCAAATCTTTTCTCTACACGTTGAGGCACCGATTGAAAGATTTTAAATATGTTAATATTTTGGTGTGAGATTTTCATGGCGGGAACAAAAACAGTCTTAGGTTGCAGGCCATGTTAGAAAATTCTTTCAACATATCCCAATCCATTTTTATTTTTAGTAACTTTCCCAAGCCCCAGCATATAGTCCAATTTTTTTAAATCCATTTAAAAATTATTTTAAATTATTACGAGCAGTCTCAAGATCAGATTCAAGAGACCTGATTTATTCAGTAAAAGAGCTTTTTAATTGCTCAACTTCTTAAACTTTTGTGTCTAACTTGGATTTAAGAACTAATATTTTTCTATGTTTGTCAATTTATACTTCAATGACACATTCGTTTTCTTAATATGTAGACATTCTTTAAACAATTTATCGTAAGCATTCTGAAGGTCATACAGTTCAAACACTGACTCGTTCTCAAAGTCGTCGGATAGCTTAAGACTTTTTTTCTAAATGTTCATCACTTCATCACTTTTACACTAATGACATTAAACTCTTTGGATATTTTTTGATTTGTATTCTTTACTATCACGTTGATCTTTCTTATCAAGTTTAAGTAATTTTTTTGAATCATCATTAGGTTTGTCTGTGGAAGATTCATTTTTGTTCAGAAATTTTTTAAAATTTTTAACAAATAAGGTAAAATCTTCATCGCTATTCGATTCTTCATCGGACTCCCGATTTCTCTCTTCCTCACTCAATTTTAGAGCAATTAATTTTTGCTTTCTTAACTGTGAAAGTGTGTGCTCATAAGTTTGGAGAGATCTTACAAGTTTTTCAATCTTCATTTAATCAAGATCTTTACTTTCTTCGATTGCAGTGACTTTAGGTTTAAATCGTTCAGGGAGTGATCTAAAAACTTTTCTGACAATTCTATTTTCAAAAATTTATTCTCCTAAATTAAACGTGAAATTCACAATATCGTTCACTTGAGTATAGAATTCAACAAAAATTTTATCATCTTTCATATGGATTTCTTCAAATCTAGTGGTTAGGATTTACAATTTTAAATTTTTGACAAGTTTGGTTCATTTATGAGTAATTTTTAGAATATCCCACGTATCTTTTGAGGTCTCACATATAGAGATGCGTTTAAACTTTTTGAGAGATACAGTCATAAAAATAACATATAACCCTTTGCTATTCCAATTATATGAATCAAGTTCTTCTTTTAACTACAAAGATAAAATTTTTTGTTCATCGTTGGTTGAACTTTTGGGTGGTGTCCACCCCGTTTAAGTGCTAGCTCACACTCGCACATCCATCGATTTTACAAAAACTCTCATACGAACCTTCCAACACGCATAATTACTCCAATCAATGAATGGAGGCACGGATAGAGATCCACTAGTATACATCTAGATTTTGGGGTCGCAGATCGAGGTGAGTCTCTAATACCAATTAAAAAATGACTTTTCGGCCCAAATTACACAATAATGTTTCGACCCTGTATAATAATAGCGAAAACAGTATAAAATTAAATATTCAATATACGTAATGAATATTTATTTTTAGATGTCAACAATAATAATAAACATAAGAAATATATATGATAATAAGCAATAATAAAAAGATAATTTTTTTGGTGACGAAGGAAAAACTCGATATCCACGGTAATCGAGAAAAATCATCTGGATTTCAATGGTCAGGAAAGAAATACACTTTAAAAATTAACTTACGGACCGAGTGATAATGACGCACTAACCTAACCGACTTATTTTTGTCTTGTGATCCCTACCAAGGAACTCCTTGGATTTGCCCATGGCAATAGAATTGGACACCTTCTAATTTTCACATCAATCTTCTCTCTCAAACCGTTTGAAGTAGCGTACACGACCGGATCCTCTTCTTCAACGTACCAACGTCTCCAACGAAGGTACAATGGTAGGAGTATTAAATCGGTAAAGAGAAATGGTGAGAATACCCGTTAGAGCATGAAACATGATGATGTAGTTTCGATTTTCTTAATTGGAGCAAGAATAATGAAGTAAAAGAAGAATTTCTCTTAAAATGGGCGCTCCAAAATGCAGCAATTCAAATTATGGCAATTGAAAATAAAGTGCATATATATAGAGGGGTCAAAAAACGGGTTTAAAAATTTTGCCCGTTGCCGCGGTGCTTGAACAGGAATGAGGCGAGCAACGAGCGGGGCATTCTAAAATTTGCGCTCGAGTGCAGAGCACAGGGGTTCAAAAATTTAGGCTCGAGCGGGTGGAGAGTTTACGACGAGCGCAGGGGTTCAGGATTTTTTGGCTCGAGCGGGTGGCGTGCGCATGGATAGTTACGTAAATATATTGATGCAGCACTTCGATAAAATACAATTCGATATTGACACATGATTACATATGGTCACAGAATATATCAACTATAAAAATTACTCTAACATTTTTAAATGATTTTTTTGATTTTTTATTGTTAGTTAAAAAATCCACCAGATATTTTGTAAAAAGAAAAAAATACTAATAATAATTTTTCAATATCATAAATCTCCAATATTAAATTTTTATTTAATGATAAAGATTTTATTAGAGAGATGTAGCATCTAATCTCAAGGTTGGATTGGATTTAGGGGAGCTCTATCTCACATTGTAATAGAAAATTTTGTTACTTATATATTATTTTTTATTTTTAAATAAATAAATATTTAAATTATTTTTTAAAAAAAATAATTAAATTATAATTATTTATTTAAAAATAAATGATAAACTGAATTTCCTAATTTTTAAATTAGTAATTTCCAAAATATATAAACTAACACTGCAGTTATCTTTATTATCCCTTACCCTATATAATCCATTCATTCATGTTGTTCCGTTTCACATTTCCTCTGTCGTATCATCCGCGAGATTCATCTCTCCTTCTACATTATCGTCGTGCTTCTTAATTAGTCATTAAACTTCCCTCATGTTTTCCCCATTTGGGAAATTGGGAATTTCGGCTGCGCAAGGCTATTTTACGAGGTAAATTCGATATTTTATGCATGTCGATTATTTTGTAAGTATTCTTGGGGGCGTTGCGATCTAGACATGTTAGTGGACTCTTCTTCAATGTGGTTGTTCACTCTCCCAGTAGGCGTAGTAGTGATTCGAGATGGAAGTCATGCATGACGACGACAGATTTCGAGTGCAAAAAGAAGGCAAAACCAGCAATGGAACTCTACTCAGAAGCAACAGATGGCGCAATGGTGTGGATTCATCAAGCAGCTGACCCTGATCTTGGTTCACGCCTGGCCAAAGAATTACCTGATCATCTCGAGAATGTTCTTGCCAATCGTAGTCGTTAAATGAAGCCAGCACATTGTTGAAGTGAAACCACAGTTTCGAAGCTTCACTACACTAGCCTTCATTCTCCCATCTGTTTCTGCTCATACGTCTCCAAGAAATGCAAAATTCTTTACTTGGCATGTCAATGAGGAATATTAGAAAATTGTTTTCGGTATAGATTCTGTTTGCTTTCGTCCCGAATGAGCCCAAATGGTATCCGACGAAGACAATTTTGAGAGCATTGCACAGTCGACCTCCAACCGATCAATGCCAGACATTGCAGAAGTGTTTGCATGCAGTGCTGGTTAAAAACCGAGGACGGCTAAATACTACCTCGATGACACTGTCGGGGTCTTCACGGCCCCGCTAACACATCGACACCAGCAGCCAAGTGTGCCCAGTTTCAAGCCTCTTTTGAAGATATGCATTTAAGCAGCGGATGCCCAATTCTGTACCCTGGAGCATTGATAAAGAAGTATTGTACAGAAAGGCATTGGGGTTATGTCAAAGTACAGTTGCTTCAAAATCATAGTAGTGAAAGCATACTCCTTGGTCCTAAGATAAAATATAGTATATCTCCCCTAGAACATGTCGATATGCCCTTACATTTTACTCTTGCCGTCATTATTTTTTGAATAGTTAACCATTTGTGTTAGAAATCTTTCAATAATTATTGAGTTTTGAAAATGTGGAATATAATGGAATTTGTTGTCTCTTTATTGTATTTTTCATCCCATTTCGGTATATTTTATTTCAAATTAAATTTGATATATTTTTCTTAATTCGGGCGATAATAGTGAATTTACTCTTTAAAAAATATAAAAATAACATAATTTGCGTATAATTTTTATAAAATTGTGCTTTTAAATAATTCAATTCACGACCTCATGAACAAACCAAGACCATAAAAAGATATATTCATAAGTCCACAACGAAGCTTATTAAAATCGAACTCTTTTTTATTATAAATAAATAAACAAGCATCAAAATTATAGTTTAAAGGTAGAAGGAAGCTTGACTGCAAGACTCACCCGTCGAGTAGGGACGAAAGTCGGCCTTAGTAATCTAACGATGCCAAGGGAAAATGTCATCGCTTAACGAATAAAAATTATTTTAGGGATAATAAGCTACTTTTTTTTAAGAGAATTTGAGTAACTGAACTAATAGTATGAAAGAAGAGACATAATAGAGTTGCAACCTTCTAGTAGAAGTGTTCCAAAAGTGCAATTGAACTGATAATATGAACCAAAATTGTCAAACCCAAACCTAAAAATCGTAAAACTTGGATTAGAATATTATATTTTTTAGGGTTTCAAATCGATTTGAGTTGGATTAGAATATCATATATATACTCACACACAAACTTTCAATATTTATGCGTGTAAATTATGTATTGTTTTAAATTCTTTTATATAATATGAGTATATGTTCCATGATGTTGAAAACAAGTTATAAAATCGAATTGCTTAACTAGCCAAATCGATTACTATTCAAATTTTGTTCCTCCATTGGAGATAAGATCTGCTATTACCCCATGAAAATTTGCTTTCTACTAAGGCTATTCTTCTTCTACCAGCCTTTTAAACCTCAGCAATTTGGTTGGCAAATTCATAAAACTTGTTCAGCGTCATATTCCACGAAACATGCAAGATCGATCAATTCATAGTTAACCCAAAATACAACTTGATCTGATGTTCAGTCGATTAATCAAAACAGAAAAAAAAAGTAATAATATACCAGAAGAACAGAGTCAAAAAGGCACTAAGATCAGCATAATGCCATAAAAGATTGCCTAAAGCCGAAGAAAGAAGCTCAATGCCAAACCATTTATAAAAAATGTCAAAGGTTTTCTGCTCTTGTGAAATTTGTCACAAAATGACATTTGCATGTGAAAAACAAGTAGAAAGAAAACTTCTATACAAGCCTTCATCATCTCTGTCGTTTGATTTCAGGGATCATAATTGCCAATATCATACAATTCAATGTTCTTGTACTTCTGCGATATTATTTCAGCTTGAACTTTCCTGGCAGTGTCGGTGGCACAGCCAACAAGGATTAGAACAGATGTGCCAGCAAACCCCCTAAATGCAGTCAGGTGTGTGGTCTGCTCTATTACTGCTGGGCCAGCGGCCAGTATGGCTAAGAAAGCAGAACCAAGAACCGAAATCCGGCTCAGAACCTGTATTTCAACTCAGAAAGGAAATATATTAACTTTTCATGTTAGCACTAAAACCCAAGCAACTAACTGAGGGTGGAACAAAGTTCGAAGAATTTTAGCAGAAATGCAGAAGCAATAGAGCAGAAGCTGAGAGGGGTAATTGAGAGAAACCACTTTCCAATTAAGAAAACTTACTTTCTTTATAAATTCAGCTGTATTTCGTCCTGGGCGGATGAGGGGAATCGATGCACCTTGCCGCTTCAATTGTTCGCTCACGTCATCAGGATCCAGTTGCAAGAAAGTGTAGTAGTAGTTGAAGAAGGCTATTAAAAGGATATTTGTTGGAAGATAGAAAGAACCTGCAAGAATGGTGAGCAGGTTATGAAGGAATAACTGATGGTCATCAGGTGCTGTACATGATGGGAAAACAATCAATCTTTTGAAGATCAGGTGTTATCCTCTCACATTTATTTATGTTGCCTCTAAGGTTGATCGTTATGAATTTTTAATAAAGGCTTCCTCGTTTTCTCTGTATCTATTACAATTTCTCCCACTTAGAAAAGCAACATTCTTGTTGCACCAAGTCATAAGCTAATAGGACTCTCTGTTGAAGGTCGCAGACCAGGTGACCCAACAATGTTGTGGTCTTGGGTCAGCTGTGATGCCATTTGCAACGCATCAAGTAGGTTACTTGCCTATCAACCAAGCCCTTTAAACCCTTTGCCCTCACTCGAGCACAAAAGAATACAAATTGCTACTAGTAGAGACCCCCCCCTTCTCTCTGCGGTTAGATATGACAGAAAGGATACAAGATAGTAATGAGCTGACTGAATGCATGAAAGACTAGTCTTTGATCTAAAAACTTGCACCATTAGAATTCAAAAGGCGATTAGTCTTACCCCCTGGGTTTAGAGCGACTGCGGCCTTTTTTAGTACACTGAGACCAGTGAAGCGGGCCAGTGTACCAGGGAGAGCCAGTGACGATGTGGAGAATATGATTGGCATCACTCCCGCACTGTTCACCTGCATAACCAGATAATGCCTAAATCGTAGACATTGAGAACAAGCAGGACATAGAATTTCCAAGTAATCATGAGACATTCTAACACCTTGGTTTTCAATCCTTCAGATGGAAGATACACAACGTATCTTTTTCCCTTTTTAGTATTTTTGTTCATTAAGATAAATAATGAAACAACAGTTTTCTTTTTCATTTTTTATAATGAAGAATTGCCCAAGCCTAGTAAGCAACAAAACATTTTATCAAAATCAAAGCATGAGTACAACGGGATATGCATTAACCAGACTTCCAATATATAGACTAACCCCTCTCCCGGGGTCAGTGCCATAAAGAAAAAAACCCTTTTATAAAGCTTGAGGGCCCATGGTCCGGACTCCCATCAGCTTATCTAGAAGGGTCCTTGTAGGGAACTTGTAATGGACCACTACACCTATTCTAAGAAAAGATAAATCCACACATAGGAAAATTTGCTGGATATATATTGTATTTCCAGTCTTCAGGACACTAGTTAGAAAATTCCTATCTATAAATCTCATTTAGTTGAGCAAGCCAGAAACCAGTGTAAGAGGGAAATTGAACTGCCATATTTCTGCATCCCAGTGACAATGCAGGAGAAGGTGTTCGGCCACCTCTTCATTGCTTCTAACACAAGCAATGTCTATGACCAAGCTAAAGCATTTTTTCCAAAAAAGGGTAGTCCACCAATCCAAAAGCCAAGAAACAAATTGGCATCAAAAATTCCCCACAAAATGAAAGACATATTGCAGAATAAGCAAAATCAGAATATCTTGAATATCCTGGGCATTAGGTTCTTTCCCAAATTTTAGATCAGAAAGGAGCTGCTGCGCTGTCTTCTGTCCAACCTGGCTAATCAAATCTTCCTCGCAAGCTTTCCCAGTGAAAACAGCAGACAACTAATTACTGAATGGTTCCTTCCAGCACCAATTACCATCTCTAAATGAATTCTAATGTCATTTCACCTCAACTCTAACGGATTTCTGTAAATAACCGAACATGCCACAAGATCCTTTCATAACAATACCCTCCATGGGTCAGAAATAACCTATTCACATCACCGACCCCGATCATTGGCCAATAACAACTCCCCTTCAACCATGAAGAAACCAACTTTTTGCCAACTTATTTCTCGTTATTGGTACACTAGCTACTCTTAACTGGCAAGTTCTAACTGTCCTAAACACCCTCCTTTGCCTTATTATCCTCTACAGGTGCTGTTATCTGTCTAACTCCCAACTCCTAATGTCTCAAATACTCTTCCTTATCAACTAACCAACATGAGTTGCACTATTGTAAGCACACTTCTCTCGTCTAATGTTTGGTACAGGTTCTACAAATAACATTATATGTTTTCACTTCATTTTTTTTTTGGGGGGGGGGGGGGAGGGGGTTAAGTTTACAATTAAAATTTTAAATTT